>JADLZL010007126.1:0-106388 GCA_015844335.1 Chrysopogon serrulatus
AAATCTTCCTACCCACATGAGAATGACAAGTGGGTCCATGGGAGAAAAACAACTTTGCTGACATATGGAACATCCGTTCCACGTTACGCTCAACGACACCTTGGTGCTTTTTTTGCACACAACAAGAGCCTACCCACCGCCGTACCCGCATCCGCTCCTCCCTCCGAGACCCCCGTAACTGCAGGCCACACCCGCGTCCCAAATCCAATCGCGCGGAGCACACCGAACCGAACCGCTCCCCTGCCCCAATCCGTTCGCGTGCAGCACGCCGAACCGCTCGACCAGTCGACCGCGACACTTGCACTCCGCCGTCGCTGCCTCCACACCTTACCTCCGCGACTGGACGCCGCCGGTGCGCCCCGGCCCCCATAGGACGCCGCTCTTTCGCCCTACCCACGACGCCATGGCCTGGACTCTGATGCGATGAAGCCGTCGCTGTCGAAGAAGAAACGGCAAAAGGAAGTCCTCGCCGCCGGCCACACGTCCGTGGCAAGGTCCCTCTGCCGGCGGAGGCAACGACTGCGGATTTGGAGGCCTTCTCCCGGCTGCTGAACCATAAGGCTCTACTGGGGGCCGCTGCACGGCCGCCGATCAAGTTCGACGCTCTCCTCCCTCGGCAGACTGTGTCTTGGATCTTGTGCCTGCTTCCTCTCTTTCTCTCTCACTCTGTTCACTGGACAACAATTCTCGGCTGCATGCTGCCTTCACGGCCGCTTTGACAGTCGGTGACTGAAACTACTCCTTATCTATATTTCTTTAATCTCTTGTGGCTGATTAGATGTGCTATCGATCTGAAGTGGCAGATGCAAGCGTGATGCGCAGATTGATGCAAAACAGTGTAGGGCCCTGATATTCCAATTTCATTTGGTTGTCAATTGAGCTTATAGTTGTAATTTGGTAGATTCAGACCCTTGGTGGAGGATGTGATTTTATATTTCATCGATTTGCATGGTGTGTCCATCCTGATGACTCCCTTTGTTTGAAACGGGCGACTGTAAATAAATCTAAAAAACTAATGCAGAGTATCACTATCTTTGCTTAAATGCTCATATTCAATTTTGGGCATGCAATCCAGTATTAACCTACAGCTATTGCAGGTGCAAACTTGCTGCTGATGCCATCATGCTGCTCCACCAGGTAACAAAGTGTCCCTCTCTATCTCCCACTTATGCATTGAGATACTGTGGCAGATCGTTTTGCTGGAGAACCTGACGATTGAGGATGTCGTCCTGCTGTCAGTGGTGCAGTTAATTTTGCTCCTAGCAATTGAATTGTTGTCGGCCTGCAAAAAAGTAGCTCTACCTTTGTTGCTTAGGTACATTGAATATGTGGACTTAATTTTTGTCTTTTCTATATATTGGTTAATGATCTGATTATTTGTTAAGAAATGACTGAAATTCTGGCTTTGTGGTTTGTGTTCTGTAGCAACTCTGCTTCATTTTTTAAATATTTTCTACAGGACCACTTGGAGAACTGATAACCAAAGATTTGCTACCAAAATATAAAAAAAACACTTCTAGGTCTTCAGATCCCAGCAAACAGAAACGGATCAGCAACCCAAGTAAAGAGTGCCCAAAGTGCAGCCATGTCTTTTAGATTTTGAGCCATCAGCCAACAAGCTTAATTATGGTTAAGCTACCAGATATACACATTACCTCAGAGAAAGGTTATCTAGATCAAATCCTTTAAAAGAATTCAGTGCATTCAATGAACAGCTAACATTTCTCTGACCATGTCGATTGGCTATCTAAATTTGCTGCAGAGCCATGTATTCTGTTTGATAAAAACCGACATGTTTCTTTGGGTTATGGGTAAGGTAATTTGAATATATGGGATGTTTTCTACATTTATCCAGATACATGAAGGAATATAATTGATGCATTTTGTCTATAAAAGTCTAATGGCTTTGATGTTCAAATCAGGAAAGTCTGTTGGCAGCCTCTCCGCCACCAGCAGCAGAGGGAATCCACACCCGTCCCACAATGTTCCTTAACACCAAGTATACCCTCTGAACTGGTCAAGCACTCAAGCCTGCCCACCCACAAAGTAAAATTGTATCGAATAATTCCTTTTGGAAAAGACAAATAAAACCATCCTACTCTTCCAAAAGCATATCGTTTCCCATTTTTATTTGCAGTTAGGAGAGGGTGATCTGAATGTGCAAAGGAAAGAAAATGGTATTCAAAAACTATATATAGAAGAATACACTAGCATCTATTGCTAGCAATCTATTGCTAGCTGTGGCGGTGTTTGTAATATCAGGTAGCCCATTTTATAGCAGCTTTTGAGTATGAGTCTAATGATGTAGAATGAAATTATGTTTATTACAACAGAATTCGATGATATTCTAATCTTATTTATAGGCACACATTCTCTTTTTAATATATTTTTGATTGAAAAGTGTGGTTTGATACATAGTAAAATGTGTTTCATTTGATTTATTTAAAATTAAATGTGATGTGTTACCGTGTAAAAGCAAGTAGGCGTGAGTGCCAAAGGTGCACATGTTCTATTTAATTTAAATCTCAAAGGTATGAAAAGAAAAACACAAATTGTCTATTTATGTGTAATGCGTCAATGAATCACTTATTTTTAAATCACTGTTAAGTAGAAAATTATTTTGTCAACTAAAGTATTTAATTATACTTTTCTAATGGATACTAGGTGATTAACATAAATGTCAAATTAAAATAAAGAACCTTTTCTGTTAGTAACAGCAAGGTTTTACATTTACCTATCATGAGCATCTAAGAAACGATGATATAATTCACGAAAAGAATGATACATATGTGTCATGTACTGCCTCGGTGAGCTGCTATACAATGTTGCCTAATGCAACTAATGACAAATAACATAAAAAATAAAAGTTTATTAATCAAAGCTTTAAATATCCTATATTATATGATTTGTTTTCTATAAAAATAGAACCTTTTGCCTAATACAACCATAAACACGTGCGTGTCGCACGTGCCATTTCACTAGTTATCATAAAAGCTTAAAAACGGATTGTGCCAGAGACAATACATTTCGTCACATATCGCTAAAAAACTTGTTAATACATAATGGTTCAATTCCGTCATAGATCACTAAAAACCATCACAAAACAACATTTGTGACTTTTCAGATATCATCATGAATTCACAACATTTGTGATGGCTGTTCAGAAACGGTCACAAACTAAAACAATCATTAGATGTCATACAAAGTATCATTAGATGAGTCATGAAATAAATTTTCACAGTAACCTATTCTGAGACATAAAAGTTATAGTATTTTTTTATAAACTTAATCAAACTCTGAAAAAAAATTGGTTGATCCATTTATATTCTTTTTTGGGACGGGGAGAGTGTCTGCTTCTGTATATGCAGGAGACATGCTGCTAGTTGATGCATGCAGTTTTTACCATTTTTGGATATGTTGGCATTCCAAGTTTTTTTTCTATTTTTAGATGTTTTTTCTTTTGGAAATTCCATAATGTGCTGAGAGCAAAGCAAGCAGAAAGCTGCAGCTGCAGCGGCTTCTTGCTGTGCTGCCGAACACTCTAAAGATTAGTTCTTACATTGACAGCTACACATGCGGCAAGCCGCGCACATTTGCCGTGAACTTCATTTAGCAATACCAATAAAGGCGCTTAGATTAGTCAGGAAGGATTATTATGGAACTAAGATTAGTTCTTGACGACGATTTTCAATAACCCCGAACTTTTGTACTGGAATTGGAATTGGTGGTGAACAACGAAACCATCAAGTAAAATCATCTCCACCAATGGCGGCACCAACGTTGGTGCTCATCCCGTTCTGCGTCACCGGCCACCTGACATCCATGCTCCAAGCCGGCAAGCGAATGCTGAGCAACGGCGGCGACCGCGCCAAGTCGCTCACCGTGCTCCTGGCGCCACTGCCGATGGCCAGGTTCGCGCACATCGTGGAGCAGGAGGCCTCCTCGGGCGCGCGGTTCGACATCCGCTTCCACCGCCTCCCTGACGTGGAGCTCCCTGCCTTCTCCGGCCCGGAGGACATGATCTCCCGCTTCATTCAGCTGCACGCGTCCAACGCTAAGGCGGCCATTGCCGGCCTGGGATGCCCCGTCGCCGCCGTCGTCATGGACTACTTCTGCACCACGCTGTTCGACGTCACCCGCGAGCTGGCACTGCCGGTGTACGTGTACTTCACGTCCCCGGCCTCCATGCTCGCGCTCATGCTGCGGTTGCCGGCGCTGGATCAGGAAGTGGCCGGGGATTTTGGGGAGGCGGAAACGGCGTTCGACGTGCCTGGTATGCCGCCGGTGCCACCGGCGTTCCTGCCGAACGCCGTGATGAAGAGGGATTCGGGCTACACGTGGAGCATGTACCATGCCAACCGGTTCATGGAGGCCGCCGGCATCATCGTCAACACGGTGGCGGAGCTCGAGCCGGAAGCCCTCGCGGCCATCGCTGACGGCCGGTGCATGCCGGGGCGCCGCGCCCCGACCATCTACCCGATCGGCCCCGTGATCGCCGCCTTTGATCCGCCTGCCGAGCAGACGCACGAGTGCCTGCGCTGGCTGGACGCGCAGCCGCGTTCGTCCGTGGTCCTGCTCTGCTTCGGGAGCCTGGGCAACCTGACCGTGCCGCAGGTGCACGAGATAGCCGAGGGCCTGCAGCGCAGCGAGCACCGGTTCCTGTGGGTGCTCCGTGGCCCGCCGCCAGCCGGGTCGCCATACCCGACCGACGCCAACGTGGACGAGCTGGTCCCGGGAGGCTTCTTGGAGAGGACCAAGGAGAGGGGGCTCGTGTGGCCGAGATGGGCGCCGCAGAAGGAGATCCTGTCGCACCAATCCATCGGCGGCTTCGTGTCGCACGGCGGGTGGAACTCGACGCTGGAGAGCCTGTGGCACGGCGTGCCGCTGGTGGCGTGGCCGCTGTACGCGGAGCAGCACATGAACGCGTTTGTGCTTGTGGCGGCGCTGGGCGTCGCCGTGGCGATGGATGTGGACAGGAAGCGGGGCAACTTCGTGGAGGCCGCGGAGCTGGAGCGCGCGGTGCGGACGCTGATGGGCGGGTCGGAGGAGGGGGAGGAAGGCGAGGGAGAGGGCCGCCGAGGCCAAGGCCGCGTGCCGGAACGCGGCAGAGGAGGGCGGGTCGTCGTGCGCCGCGCTGCAGAGACTGATGCGCGAGATTTCGGGACAAGGAGGAGCGTGAAGGCTGCTACCCCAGCATCCTGCAGCTGCAGGCATGGATTTTGCTAGCAGGCTAGTGTAGTGTAAGGAGAGGTTTTTATGGAAATTTTTTTAAAATAATATTTTTTTAAGATTAAATGCGAATATAATAGCTGTTATAGGATTATTGCAAAACTAGACATCTGTCGGCAGCCACGCGGCCGACTAGTGGGCTATCGGCCTCCCGAAGCCCGATAGGCGTGGTGGCCGCCGCAGGGCGGCCGACATTCGCGTATTTGGCCTCGGTCGGCGCCCGGCGGCTAGCCGGTCGGCCGCTTGTCGGCCGATAGGTGCAGTCGGCCCCGCTGGCCGACTGAGAGAAGAAATCGCCCACGCCAAGCCGACAGATCTGTCGGGCCCAGGTGGCCGATAAGTAAATATCGGGCCTTGAAAGGCCGATAAGGGCCTATCGGCCCCCCAATAGCCTATAGCTATATTTCATCTTTGCTTCCTCACATTCCACATACTTTTTTTTCATTTTTCCACAAACTTTTTGCATTTTCGAAGTATGTAAAATATATTTATTATTAAAATTTTTTCTTTGGCTTGCCTCAATAAAAATTTGTTCCACTTTTTTTTTAACGCGAAGTAGAAACTTATGAAGGACAAACACATATAATATTAATCCAAATAAGCGCACGATAATTAAACAAAAGATAACCCGCAACGACAACTATCAATGGCATGTGGCGACCTCTAGTAAAGCATAGAAAAGAGGTGGCAAACTACCTAACATGCCTTAGGAAAATTTAACAAAGCAACAAATACATAACACGAACATTGTTTCATCCTAATAATGCTCCCACATAGCAAACTGAGTTGAGCCCTCTCCGATGTAGCCTCCCGTTGGCGGTGGCGGTGGCGGTGGCGGTGGTGGTGGAGGAGGAGGCCCCTTGTGATAAGGACATTGACGGTATGGATTAGAGCGAGTCCCTCCTCCGCACCCGCATCATCACCTTTTGTCGGGATCGGGGGTTCGGTTTTAATTCAAGATCGAAGATACGCTTCTTTAGGTAGTAGATGTCTTGTTGATAGGGAAAAATAAGAGCGGGATTGACCCATCTAGTGAATCCACAATCGCCGCCCTCATTGGTTGCCTGAAAAAGAGAAATCATATAAGCATGTAAGCATTTAAAATCGACTTTTTTCGCAAGATAATTGTCGACGGAAAAATACCCATCCTATTGGACATCCGAAGAAACGACGGCCTCCATGAATGTCGTCATCGTTCATTTGAACTACGCAGTCCTCACCGTGGCGGCATTTGGGCCACTCTTCTCTCCGGTTATCATATCCCCGGAGAGGTCTATCATTGGTGAAGTCACTCTTCCCCTCAAGTGGAAAATCCTCAAGTGGTTCCACCCAATCATCTGGACCTAGAGAACCCTCCCACACAATGGGAGGTCCCTTCTTCCCCCCCTTTCCTCTACCCGAGGACTCACCCTTTCCTCTCCCTCCGCCTCCAAACATCTCTACCAAACACAGGTATGCCTAAAAATCATGTAACAAGGGAGGTGTATATATAGGCCGGGAGACGTGTAATGTTGTGCTGAAGTTTATTTAGGGCGGGGGACACTGCATTAATTTGAAGTCGACAAAACTATATTGATAGGACCGTACAATGAAAGGGCTAGGTGTGTAGTCTGAAAAAGCTACGTTTTATTGATGACACTGTCGAAGGGATGTAACACTGAAAAGGCTAGGACCCTAGTCTGAAAAGAGCACGTTGTATTGATGACATTGCTGATTCGACCATTCACTGAAAAGGCTACGTTCTGATGCAGACATGGTGATTCGACCACACATACTTTGCAAAGTCTGAGAACGCAATGAAGTGAGCCAAGTTTGGCATTATCCTCGGCCTCGATGCAGGCGTTGGATCGTTTGTGTTTGCACTGTCCTTTGCCTCGATGCAGGCGTGGGATCGTATTGGAGCGTTGCCTCCAATTGAATGAGCTTGAATGTACTAATACGCATAAATGGAAGAGTACATTAGTTGACATCCATTGTACCTATGCATACATGAATACGAACTCAACCTCCACGACGACCCGCTTGGGTGGTCGCTGCTTTCGGCTGTAAAGGCCCGTAGGAAAAGTGAAGCGGTGCGGAGGGCGACGCCGTCGTGCCTCCGGGGTCAAGTCTGTAGGCCGAGTACTCTGGTCGGTTGTGTGGGCTGTGGTGCACCAACAAACCGAGAAGGCCCGGCCTCGGGCAGTGCGTAGGTGGAGTCTTGTCCGTGAAAAAGGTCCCAAAGTCGCTCGTACCCTCGGTGTACTCGCTGCAAGAAGCCCGGGTACCTACAACATAATTTAAAGATTATGGCCACTTGATATGGTAACAATGTAGCAAGAAAGCGAAAGGTCCGAGAGAAGTACCTAAGACTCCAAAGTTGTCGTGGTGGTCCCGGGCGCCGAAGCGAGGTGCTCGAGCCTAAGCCTAGAGCCGCACGTGGAGGCAACTCAATGATGTCCGTTCGACGACGGGAAGCCCTGTCGTACTCCCTCTAAGCAACGCTGGCCCAATCGTCGAAGGGCGGCAACCAACTCGTTCCTAGCAACTCGTGGAGGATTTTTTGCTCGTATTGGTGGGCATACGATAGGAGCTCGTTGCCCACGTCATTGCGGATATCCGTGCGCAAATCAAACATGTATTGTTACACATTGTGAAAAGTACAATATTGAAAATAATGAAATGACCAAGGTGTGAATAAAAATACTTACCAACGCATGGTAAGCTGCTGCCGGCTCCATGGCGGCGTGTCGGTGACCTCGGCCTCGTGCGGCTCGTCCTCTGTCAACACGGGGATGAGACGAACGCGTGTGGCTCGTGAAACCAACCCAAGTAGTCCCGGTAGGTGGCCTCGACGAATGGGCCACCTAGGTTGTGGACGTCGGCGGTGCATCCGCCCGGGCGTTCACGAAAGGCGGCATCTTATCAACCCGGAGGATCGGGTCGCAGCCGCACCTTGACCTTTCCTAGAAGACCGCACGAGAAACAAGAGTGAATGGACATGTAACACCATAATGAATAAACGGGGAGCATAACAAGACTTACGTGTGTGACGAGTCAAGCTGAAGTCGGGGTAGGGGGGAACACTGCGCGTGCCGAACTGGCGTGCCACGCGCCGGCGGGACAAGCGGCTCGGCGAAGACGTCAAACACCGGTCGTTTCCTCGTGTACCACAGCTCCCGGTCACGGTATGAATACAACTAACCGTGGAACCCAACGGTCGTTAAGAACCCACAACTCGTCGTGGGTGCGAAGACGTAAGGGTGGGGGAAGCCGGCCACCGTGCAAGTTGGAGCAATGCTTCCGGTCAAGAATGTGGTCAATGAGCTCCATTTCCATCTTTGCCGCAAAGTAAAGTACAAAAGTATTAATACGGATCCAAAATTGTAGAATACTATACGTTCAAAAGGTATAAAGGAAACACATACATATCCATAACAAATTACAAACCGTTGCAAAGTTACAAAGATACTTCGATGTTACATATTACAAACCGTTGCAAAGTTTAATTATACAAGATGTTCGAAATTATTACATTGCAACAAACACATACATATTCATAACAAATATTACAAGTTCAACACATTACGGCGCTAGGGCCGTCTTGATTGGGGTGCCTATAGTTGCGTTGTGGAATACGGCGCACCACTGCTCCATCCGCAAGTCCGTGTGTGGGGGTACGCCTCACAGTTCTTCCGAGATGAGTTCCACCACAAGCTAAGCAAAAGGGACGCTTGTCCGAAGCCTCCGAAGCATCCATGTCATTCCTAATACGTTGACTCTTGCGGCGGCCCTTTCCCTCCACCCTTTTTATCCGGATCAGGAGACCAAAGACGGTCCGAATCCGCAACAAGGCTTTGTGAAATCAACAATGGCCCTCCAACCTCATGACTCACCCGACCATGTGTTTAGCACGGCCTCTTTGTTGAAATAAGGAGACACAAATGTCATGGGTATATTAGCTTTCCCACAAGCGGCAAGCACATGCGAGCATGGATAATGGTAGTACTTGGGTTTGTTGCATGTGCACCGACACATGTTATCCTCGGCCACAACCGAACCTCCATGGTTATGTCGCTTGGACCAATACCAAGTCCGCCCTTGTCACGCAAAGCATGACTTCAAAGACAAGGTCCTGGTTGCCAACAAGCAAACACCCTATGCATGGACCCTTTGGCACTCTTCTCTTCGAGGTATGAAGAAATCTTCCGGGCATATGTCATCCGTGGATTACGAAGCGACTAGGCTTGCCGCTTCATAACGCTCTCGTAGATACACAATTGTCCCCCTCGGGGAGACCCTCCATAATTGCAACTAGAGGAAGTGAACGTGTACCTTTGAGCACCCAATTGTATACCTCAAAGAAGATTCGTCATCATTATCTTTGTAGCGTGCTCGTATGTGTCATAAAGCAGGGACTACTTCTCATGGGGCTCCTCTTTAATCCAATCTGAGAAACACTTCAATGATCTCCCACCCTTACATCGACGAGTTTTGCTTCGTGGCTCATTAGGCTCTGGATCCGGGCCTTTTGGGTCCTCCTCTCGTGGGCGCAGGTGGGTTGACGACGCACTTCTTTCATGTGGCTTGTCGTCGGCTCATCTAGCTTTTCCCACAGGCACTCAAATTTTTTTTTCTGGTTCTGCTTGCATAGCCTCTTGAAAAGGTCCATCCGTTTTTTGCTCTTGAACTGCTTATAGAAATTAGTACCTAGATGCCTAATGCACCAACGACTCTGTATATCGGTCCATTGCACCCTCGGATCCGCACCGTTCTTCAACTTATCCCCTTTGCATTCAGCAAACCCGCATTCTGCATTCAAGCAAACCTGCATTGCGATCATGCAATTACACAACAATTCTCCCTATCTTCCACGATACCTCGTTTCAACAACTTAAGGAACCACAACCAGCTTTCATTGTTCTCCGATTCAACCAGTGCGAAAGCGATAGGCACAACTTGGTTGTTACCGTCGATACCTATAGCTGTGAGCAATATACCTCTATACTGCCCAGTCAGGAATGTACCATCCACGCATAGCACTGGTCGGCAATGCTTAAAGGCTTGTATCATGCAGCCGAAAGACAAAAAAGCCCGTTTAAGCACACGGTCCCCTGCCTCGTTTATATAGTCATCATAATCAATTATAGTTCCAGGATTTCTGGCTTGAATGGTTTCTAGAAGGGCTGGTAAGTGGTGATATGAGTCCTTGAACGTACCAAACCTTCTCTCCAAAGCTAGTTGTTTTGCTCTCCAGGCCATATCATAAGATATCTCATAGCCAAATCTATTCTAAATAGCGAGCATTATCCGAAAAGGAGACATGCCAACTTTTTCAATAATTTCTCCATACATTTCCTTTGCCACAAAGTCAGCCGTCATGTTTCTATGCTTGATAAGTGTTGTCTGCAGCAAGCAATTGTGTGGTTGCACAATAGTGGCTGTGAAGTTAGTCTCCGTACGTGCCATATGAGCATGAACACGCCAAGTACAACCTGGAGTGACACACTTGACGTCCCACGTCGTCGGATTAGATATAACCACCCAAAAACTGTTTCTTTTCAAAAAAAGACCATCGTCGAACGGCGTCTGCCGAGATGAATCTTGTCATGAAACATCGTCCTTGTCCGACCTCATTTCTAGAATACTCCCATGACGAATGATGACCATCATCGACCGTCATGGAATCTGGTGCTATGTGAGTCCAATCCTCAGGGATGTCGGTCTCATTGTCAAAGCTCCTACCGGCAATTTCATCGACATATGCTATGTGCTCCGCATCATCCGACTCCATATGTTCGACGATTCTTTCATCCTCCTCGCCCGATCGGCTTCAATGGATTGACCGTATTGTTAAATGCGGTGCATCCTCCGTGGTGCTATGAACCGCATATTGTTCTATGCTACATCCTCTGCGGTGTTCTCAACCTCCCCGAGGATGGTAAACATAGGTCTCCCTGCATAGGTGTGGGCTCGGGGTTCTCATGTTTTTCACCTATATTGCTACTCGCCTTTTCGCATGCCACCCTCCACGAACTCAACAAGCATGATATTGTTATATCGACGTTCCAACGCCTTAGACACAAGAAAATGCCATTTCTTCGTGTTACTGACCTCGTACAACTCCCATCTCCACCCATTCTCTCGCTTCTTAGGCACCAACATACTAATCTTGAAACGATCTTTGTGAGGGAGCAACTTGAAAATATTCATGCGGCCAAAGGGCTAAAAGTTGCCTCCGGCTATAATGTAGCGGGGAATTCGGTTGCATCTCCAAGAACTGGAACTCTCTAAGGTCTACCCCACTGTCCCCATATCTGATTTCACACTCCCATAGTAAATTCTGAAAGGAACTAAATCGAACGACATTCCTGGTCCAATATTTTAAAAATATTAGATTAATATCACTCGTATAATTAAAAATATGAATCTAAAATTTCAACCGTAACCACCATCTAGATAACCTAAATTACAATTAAAATAATCTAAATCTTAATATTCACTCATCCCAATCTAAATAACATAGATATTAAAATTATGAAATACCATTACTGACTACCAAACTATAATTACCTCAAAAGTATAATTTAAAATTCTAATAAATAATCTACACCTAATCTAACACTAAATATTCTACACCTAATCTAACCCTAACTATTCTACACCTAATCTAACCCTAAAACTAACTAAATTTTACTAAAACTAATCCTAAAATTTAACTAAAAGACTAACCCTAAAATCTAACTAAATCCAACTAAAACTAACCCTAAAATCTAACTCTAAGAAACTAACTAAACTAACAACTAACTAAACTAACAAAAAAAAAAAAAAAAAAAAAGAAAACAAACATACCTGTGTACACACGCCGGGCGGCGATGGAGCCCGCCGGCCGAGTGGGCGTGGGGGGGCTGCCTGCAGGGCGGGGCGGCGGCGGCACCTCCGGCCACCACTGGATCCGGTGGCCGCCGGCCGGGGAGGCCGCGAGGCGGCGGTCCGGCGGCCGGCGATTCCCGGTTCGCCCGGCCGAGAGAGAGCTTCGCTTCGCTGCCAAGGCGTGAGGAAGACGGGGCCGTTGATATATGGGAACTTATCGGCCGGCCGAAAGCCGACAGACTAATCGCTGCAGGGCCGATAGCACCGCGGGCCCACGGGGCTAGTCGGCAAGCCGGGAGCCGACCGGGCGTCGGTCGGCCCGTGGATTGCCGACAAGCCTTTGTCGGGTCCGACAGGGCCCCACCGGGCGCGGCCCCGGCTTTGGCAGGAACTAATCGGCGGCCGAGCAGCCGATAGGCCCTAGTCGGCCCGCCAGCGGCCGATAAGCGAGGAATCGGCTGCTCGGGGCCGACTGGACTACTAGCCTTCCAATTCTTTTTACTGAGATACTAGATCCGCATTTAATCTTAAAAAAATATTATTTAAAAAAAAATCGGTTTTTATGCATGTAACTGTGCAATACCTTTTTGGCTAAAGTTGATAGTAATAGTCATTGACTCTGTTATATCTTCCAAATAATCACCCCCACCTTTGCAATTGTAAATAAAAACATATTAGTATCTTCATGATATAAGATATGGCCGCAACAAAAGCCACCACATTTTAAACTAAAATTTTAACTAAATACATATTGAAGATATATAGAGTTGACATACGAATAAGGAAAAACATATCAATGTAAATAAAAAAGCGTATAGATCATAGCCTGTTTGGATCACCTAGAACTAAAGTTTTGGACTATTTGGATACATATACTAAAATTGAACTAAGTAATGGACAAAGACTCATGTGCATCTCTTAGCCCATATTAGTCTACATCTATCAACTAATGAATAATTAATGGTTGGTTGGGCTCAAAATTAAAAATGAATTCACTTTTAGTCAACTTTGTTTGGATAACTAGGCATAAAATTTACAAGTGACTAAAGTTTAGTCCATGATATCCAAACAAAACCTTCAGTAATTTATAAAATTATAATTAGATATCTATATATGTTATATCTATAGTGTTAGAAAAGGAACAAAGAGAAAAAATGTAGTAATAAAAGTAAGTTTTATTAGTTAGAAGTATTAAATATGTATTAGCTAATGTTTATGTGCACGGATTGATATTAGTGTTGCCAAATTGGACTGCCGGAGCGGGCGGAGGCGAGGGACATCGTGTCATAATAATGCCTTGATATGAAACGAGGAATAGGGTACCATGCATACAAAACGTAGCCGTCTTATTGGCATTTTCATGTGGACTACCAGATCACATCCGTATCCATGTGGCCATATGCATCGCCACGCATCTTACATTGCACTATTGCAGCGATATTTTGGGCCAAAATGTCATCTTGTCAACGTTGCCATTTATGCACTCGATGCCTCACATTAGCGTAGAAGCGTCCACAAATTTACTGGCTGTGCCACGTCGTTGTCAAAGCGGACCGGCTCGTATGGTAGTGGTCACGTCGTTAGCTTTACCCGGCCCCACAGCGATTGGTGCTACAGCCAACCCTAGAGCAGTAGCATTTTTTTTTGAACGGGATACCTGTATTATAGTGTAACATCTATGGTGTTACGTTAACCTAAACCTGTCATGTCATCATTATCATTGTATAAGCATTCATACTTAGAGAACCCTAATGAAAATGGCTAAAATGAGTTTACAATTTTAGGATTTTGTTTGAGCTCTTTTATATCACATGTTTATGTGTTTACCATTTAAATTCCACTCATATGTTTACTTTTGTTCATAAAAGCAACCAATTAAAATCAACCTTGATGTTTGCAAGTGTTTGGCTAACCCTGACTTACACATCAAACATGTTTTATAAGTCAAATGAGGTGCAAGGAAGAATCAAATTTGAAATTGGAATTCAAATCCCAAACCCTAACTCAAGTGGCTAAGTGTGGAAAATTGAATTTCATCTTTAATTTTGATGAGCTAACCATAATTAATTTTCTAAATAACCATTGGCACCATTTCAAAGTATGAACTTTGTACTTTGAAAATATGTCATTGGTTGGGTTTGAAAAAGTAACACAACATCACTAATTAATTGCCCAAAGATTCAATTTGAAAATCTTTTTCAAAAGCTTGAAATTTAAAGTGAAACTGTCCCCTTTTCAATTTCATCTCAAAATATTCAAAATTTGGAAAAACTCAAAAATACAGTTTGTGCATCTCTTTGAGCTCTACAACTTTGGTATATAAAGTTTTTCAAGTTTTTGAATAAAATTTGAACTAATTTCAAAAGTTCTTTAAATTGGGAATTGTCCCTGATTTTTAAACTCCAATTCAAAAACTATTTAGTTTCATGAAAAACTTTCTAAATGAAAGTTGTAGATCTTGAGAAATGGAACAACTTTTATTTTTGAAGATTTTCATCTTTTTATTTAAAATTTAAAAGTAATTTTGAATTCCCAAAGGTTAGGCTTTTATTCTCTTTTCAAATTTGAAATTCAAATTCAAAAACCAATTGGAATCTGATAAAACTTCTTTAATGAAAGTTGTAGAGCACAAAACTTTGAGCAATCTATATTTTGGGATATTTTTATGTACAGTTCAATTTTTCAAAGTAACTTTGAAAATGAAAAGAAAAGGTGGCACCGCTATGAGTAGATCAACGAGGGGGGGAAAGGGCCACCTCGCCTCTGCCCATGCCGACCGGCCGGCCAACCGTCGTCGTGGCCGTTCTTGCTGGTTCCCGGCATTCGTGCGTTGCCGACCAGCTCACCGGCGTCGCGAAGTCACCCTCCACCTGTCGAGCACCTCCCTACCTTATATAAACCGCCATCGTCGCCGTCTTCTCTTTTTCTTCCTCCTCTGCACCGCCGTCGTCCACTTCGGTTCGCCGGCAAAATTCACGCTCCACGCTCCACCGTTCTCCAATTGCCACTGCAACCTTGTCCGTCACCCCTTTGCGCACCATCTGAGCTACGAAGTGTAAGCTGAGGTCACTGGAATCGCCCCAGCCGAGTCATCTTCTTCGTCTCCGGCCGCCACTGCCGCCGTGAGCCCTCTGTTGCCATTCGAGCTCCACAGAGCGTCTCAAGCTCCACCGGCTGATCCATTAGCTTCGCCTTGACCCACTGATCATGATCGACTCTTCCTTTTCAGTAGCCAAGGCCTCACCTTGCCGGAACACCGCCGAGCTCTCGGTTCACGCCGCCGCAGCCGCTGTCACCGTCGTCAACTACCCTCCGCCCATCTCCAAGCTCGCCGCGCCCTTGTTTTGAAACTGTGGTGAGCCCCTGAGTCCATCCGAGGTGTGGTTGCAGTAGTGTTGCGTTGAGTTGACCGGAACGGCGTCTCCCCGACGAGCGCCGCCGTGCCGCCCGCGCCACGCTCGTCACAGTGTGTGCATAGTGTCGCGGGGTGTCGTTTTCAGGGTGAGTTGAGCTCGCGCTGTGATTCTGAGTTAGTCACCGTGCCTAGTTACGTCGGAGAAGCTCCGGTGAGCTCAGTCGCAGTCCACCGTGCACCGCCGTCCGCCGTGGTCGTCCCTACAAGCACTCTAGTGATCAACTATGGTCGTGTAGTAGTTCGTTGGGTGCGTTACGGTGAGAGGAAGCCATTGGTGTAATCGGTTGCGTCGGAGGCACCGCCGTTGGCGAGAACCGCGGTCGACCGCCGCCGCTTCACTGTGCACCGGCGAGAGGATGAGCGAGGAGGAAGAAGCTGACAGGCGGGGCTGCCTGTCAGCGAGAGAGGGAGAGAAAGGAGAAGAGCAGCGGGGCAAGACACCGAACGGGCTGTGCGGGCCGTTTGGGCCGCACAGTGAGCCCGCGAAGAGGAGAAGTTGTTTTTTCTTTTTCCTTTTATGTTTTTAAATGCTGATTTTCATATTTTCATAATGATTTTATTTGGGCAGATTAAATATGTATGTGCTCCCTGTGTTATACTCTACACAAGAAAAATGCTAACTCTATTTTTCCAATAAATTTTAGTTGTGCTATAAATTGCTCTTTTAATTAGTAAATGCCACTTCCATGATTTTTAGTAATTAAAATATAAGTCCAAAAATTATGAATTTTATTTTGTGTGCTAATTAGATGATAATGATCTTAATTATGAAGTTTGATCATGTTTTGACTAATTTTTTTGCATTATGCTTAATTAATACCTTAATTAATTAATGTTTAATTAATTAATCCCTTGATTAATTAGGGTTTAATTAATCTCCAATTAACAAGTTAATTAGTGGCTTTCAACAACTATAAAAATGGTTAATAAATTAGTAATTAATCTTAATCACTATTAGGGTTGCTTGATTTTGGGATTGAGTGATGACCCTAGGTCATTAACCCTAATGACCTTCGGCATTTTATGTTGATTGCGTACCGTTAGTCCGTCGTCGTTGACGCTATCTATACTTCTGTAGTGCAACGTTACCGTGAAGAAAAGTTGTACTCAAGATGGACTAGTTGCCGTTGCATCATTATCGCATGCTCCTTTAATTACTGCATTGTAATCATGCATCTCTGTCGTGTAGCTGTCGGGTCTGAGGAAGGAGTTGATCCAACTCCTGTTCTTGAAGAAGGTGATCGTCGTGAGGAGGTGGGATCTAATCTTGGTAATTAGATAGTTGAACCTAACTTCGTCGAGCCCCAAGGCAAGCCCCGGATGCATTTAAACATTTCCTTGTATTTCGAAAAGCTTTATATTTTATGTTCCTGATATGATGCATTAGGTGTTAGGAGTTGTGTGATATCCTACTTTGATGCATTTACCGTACCTTGATATATTACCTTGGATACCTGTTTTGATTTCAAAATGCTTAGTATACGCTTAGCCTTGCTACTAGTATAGGTTTTGATAAACTGTTTCTAAAAGTGTGATAATGGTACCAACTTTTGAGAAAGGGATAAAATCGGATGTTGCTTGTTGTTTATCCTTGTTCTGACGGGGTCAAGGGTACACAACAAGGGCATGATGATGAGTAAATCGAGACCGGGTGAAGTGACTTGCACCTGGATGGGCTAGTGTCCTGGTGTAGTGTCGTCCACTTGTGAGTCGGTTAAGGACCGTCCATTGTTTAGCCCTAGGATCATGAGGTTATTGGATAGTACTAGTCGCATGCTAATGGCGGTAAGCTCCCTTGTATGATCCATACGAGAACGGACAACCGGGACGGGAAGCAGCGTGTACCCACGCTACGAGCTCACCGTCGACGTACAGACGGCGTTGGGAGATGGTGTACTGTACTCTCGTGGCTAGGACCCGTTCTGGCAGGGAGAAATACAAGCGTGAGTTGATGTATGTAAGATGTTCGGTCATGCATACATCGTGTGGCTAGGAAGCCCCAGCTGGGTATATGAAGCGATTCAAATCGTCGTTGCTCCACGATATAAGAGACTTGATCCGAGTCCCGGCATCATAGTAATGATGGAAGTTGTGACACTGGAAAGTTTTGAATTCGTTACATGTTTGACAAGTGATTGTTATAGTAAGGACTGGCTTAGTCTCTTTTCGTAAAAGGTGTCTTTTGATCTTGCTAAAGGCTCACCTTGATTCCTATTAGCCAGCATTCCTGAGTCTTCTCCCTAATTTTTAGTCAGGTAAGTCTTGCGGAGTACTTTTTGTACTCAGGGTTTGTTAAACCCCTGTTGCAGGTGAACCGTGTGAGCAAGTATGCTACGGCCCTTGTTGCATGACGGTTGTCGAGGAAGGATCTGACGAGGAGTAGGCTGTGTGGCCCGTGGGCAGGGCACCTTTCGTTGTGTGATTGTAATAAAGTTAAATAATGATACTTCCGTTGTTTTGTAATAATGATACACTGGTTTATATAAGTTTATCAAATGGCTTGTAAATTAAGTTATTGTAAGTCTTCCGTTACTCTGGTATTTTTGTATGAAAACTATTGTAATACTATGATGTCTCTTTAAGTATTGATCCTGGAAGAATCGTGGTTTATCGGGGATCCACCCGACGGAATATTCTAGGTTATGTGGTGTACAAGCTGTAACACCCCGGTGTTACGTTAACCTAAACCCCACCATGTCATCATATTATGCATTAAGCATCATGTTTATCAATTTAATGAAAATGCAATTAGCATATGATCATATGCATCATTAAGTTGATCACTAAGCATTAAGTGCATTAGTGCATTTCATGGTGTTAGTGATCCTTGCACGATTAATGCTTTGTCTTGTATGTTAAGCATGTGGTTTGTTTTGACCTAAGTGTAGCATGGCTTGGTTGCTTATGATGTTGAATAAACCCTAGAATAGATTAATGATCTTGTTATGTAATCAGTGCTTGGCTAACTATGTTTAACTTCCAAACATGTTTTACAAATTAAATGATGCAAAGAAAGAACAAAAGTTGAATTTGGAATTCAAATGCCACCTTTTTCCATAATTGGTTTAAGTGTTGGAATTTCAATTTCATTTTCAATTTCGGGGAGCTAACCATGATTAATTTTGCAAATAAAAGTTGCCAAACTTTGGCACCATTTCAAAGTATGAACTTTGTACTTTGAACATTGGTTGGGTTTTGAAAAGTACCACAACATCATTAGTTAATTGCCCAAAGTTTGAATTTGCAATTCCTTTTCAAAACCCTAAAAATTTCAAAAGCTTTTACCCCTTTCTCAATTTCATCTCAAAATATTCAAAATTTGAGAAAACTTTAAAAATACAGATTGTATATCTCTTTGAGCTCTACAAGTTTGGTAAATAAAGTTTTTCAAGTTTTTGAATAAAATTTGAAGTAATTTTAAAAGTTCTTTAAATTGGAAATTTGTCTCCTTTTTATTTTTAAACTCTAATTCAAAAATTATTCAGTTTCATGAAAAACTCTCTTAATGAAAGTTGTAGATCTTGAAAAATGGAACAACTTTTATTTTTGGAGATTTTCATCTTTTATTCAAAATTTGAAAGTAATTTTGAAATCTCAAAAGTCAAGATTTAAGCCCTTTTTCAAATTCAAATTTCGGTTTCAAAAATATTTGAAATCTGACTAAACTTTCTTAATAAAAGTTGTAGAGCAAGAAATCTTGTGCAATTTGTATTTTTAGAGATTTTCAAGTCTAGTTCAAACTTTTGGAGAATTTTAGAGAAAACAGAAAAGGGGAAGGGGATAGGATGCTACAGTAACCCGAGGGGGGGAAATCCCCTTTCTCCTCTGCCGCCGGCCAGCAGCGCCATGCCCGCGCGCGCTGCCACGCCGCGTGGCTTCACCATGCGCTGGCCATTGTCGGAAGCCGCCCTCTGTGGCTGTCACTACCCCGTGCATCACGACCACCTATAAATCGCCGAAGTCGCCGTCTTTGCCGTCTTCTTTCTCTTTTTTCGGCCATCGGCAATTCCTCGATTCGCCGTCAAATTCACGCTCCACACATAACCGCTGTCCAGCTGCCCTTGATATCATCTCCGCCGCATCCTTACTGGCGTAGTTTGAGCTGCTCGCACCGCTTGACACCACGGAATATCCATTTGCACCGCCGTCTTCCTCGCATCCGGCCCGAGGGGTGCCGCCCGCGACCATGTCACCGTGGCCGAGGCCACTCTGGTGCACCTCCGTCCAAGTCAAGCGGTGCTCGGTTTCGCCTTGAGGTCGTGACCCTTTGTCGGCTTCTCCTTTTTGATTGCTACCGCCTCCACCTCACCAAAAAACAAGTGAGCCTTGGCGGCGCCGTCGTGCCTTGCTCCATTGTGCCGCCATGGCGGCGTCGAGCCTCAACCAAATCCCCCTTCGCTGTCCAACCACACCAGCAGGCGCGCTCTTCGCCGGAGCCCGTTCGCCCTAGCCCGACCACCGCCCGGCCGATGCGCCATCGATGCGAGCCCCGGCCATCGCTGCCCCTCGGTGTAAACGGAGGAAGAAGGGGGGCCCATTTGTCAGCGACCAGAGAGGGAGAGAAGCGCAGGAGCAGCGGCGCATGCGGGTTGGGCATGGCCAGGGCAAGATGGGGCTTGATGGCCCATGAAGGAGTGAAGGGTTTTCTCTTTTTCCTTTTATGTTTTTAAATCCTAATTTTTTGTTATTTTTATAATTCAATATTATGGGCAATTAAAAATATAATAAAAATATGTTCTGTGCTCTATGTGCTGTGCTCTATCAAGAAAAAATACTAACTTTGGTTTTTCAATGAATTTTATTTGTGCTAAAAATTGCTCTTTTAATTAATAAATGCATGATGTTTGATTTTTGTAGAATAAAATAATAACCCAAAAATCATGAAATTCTAGGGTTAAGCTTTTCATGTGAAAAATGACCTCCACTAAAATTTTGGTACTGTTTGGAGTAAGTTTACTTTAATAACTAATTCTAGCCTTGTTTAATGACCATAAAAATGGTTAATTAGACCATTGATTAATTAGTGACTTATAAACTTGTTGGGTGATTTATGGTTCTGTTTGAAGTCCATGGATCAGCAAAACCTCCCTGGTCCAAGGCAATATCATGTATAGTTATATATAGAGTTTGCTCACATGATCAATAATTAATAAAATAACTATTAGTTAATTAGCCTTCTAATTAAAATGTTGAGTGAATTGTGGCTTTGCTTGAAGACCATGGTTCATCAGTCACCACTGATCCATGGCTTGTCATATTGTGAAGTAGCAATAGAGTTGCTCACATGCATAGGAATTAAATAAATAGCTTAAGTAAATGCCTAAAGTAATTTATTATATGCTTCACTTAGGTTGATTCCCTTTTTGGTATTATTTGGAGACCGTGAATCATGGCTACCCTAATGATTCATGGCTTGATTGTGTAGTGTTAGTAATAATTATCATCACATGTGTAGTATAGATTAATCTTTTAATTAGCAAGTTAATTAGTGGCTTTCAACAACTGTAAAAATGGTTAATAAATTAGTAATTAACCTTAATCACCATAGGTTTGATTGACTTTGGGATTGAGTGATGACCCTAGGTCATTAACCCTAATGACCTTCGGCAATTCATTTATGTTAATTATGTTGTGTTATGCAATATCGTCGTAATTGCTAATTATGATCCCTTGATACAACTTTACCGTGAAGGAAAGTTGTACTCAAGTTAATGAAGAGTTAAGTTGTTTCATCCATGTTGCCTTGCATCATGCATCATGTCATCCATTTCATCATACTTAAAATGCATCATTTGTATATGTGTAGTGTACATGAGAGCGAAGGATCGCGATGGTTAAGCTTTAGAGAAGATTCGCGGTGATCCAAAAGATACGCGGTGATCCAACTCTGACAAGGTGAACCCACGGAGATGTTGATGTCAAGATCAACAACTAACCTTCTCTGCAACGCAGGCAAGCCCCGGATGCATTAAACCTGTCGGGAACCAAAATAAGGGCCCTCCAAACTATTAGGCCAAGCGAACGCAAAACCAGGCCACACAGTAGCAAAACACGGCCTGCCAAGGCCCAGCACACTACTCACCATCCCGTCCGAGCCTCCCCCGCCGGGGCCTCGGACGGGCACTAACATTCCGACACGTCCGAGCCCTCCCCCGCCGAGGCCTTGGGCCGGGCGCTAACTCTCCACCTCGTCCGAGCCTTCCCCGATGAGGCCTCGGACGGGCGCTAACGCTCCGCCTCGCCCGACCCTTCACGCAGACGCCTCGGACGAGCGCCCACTTTCCGTCCCGCCGGAGCCCCCGTGCCTAGGCCTCGGACGGCTCGCGCCACGCTTCCCGGTCAAACCGGGCCTCGACTTGACGTATATCTGCCGCCCGCCTTCCCACAGTACCCATCAGACTGACGTTATCCCTTGGCAAGGCATAAGAGCCGTCCCGTCACAACCCTCACCCGCGCTCATGATTACGTTAACCCTCACAGTGGAAGCCAGGCCTGCCACTATGTGGCACTGTGTATCCTAACCCTATTGCCAGGTCAAGTCGCCAAGGCTTCAGGACGGTGGCCGCCACACCAGGAGCCGTCATCCAGTATCATCCTCCGTACGGGAGTCAGGTCGGCCGGGACGCTGGTCAAACAACAGTACCTCCTGGGTTTTCTGAGCTCGGGATGGGCAGCGATTGCCCCGATGACGGCTCTCTCCTGTGCCAACTGCCCCGTGCGGCGGTGGGCTCCGAGGCCCTCCGAGCCTCGGAACCGGAGGAATCAAAGCTCTGCGCCGCCAGAGAATCGAATCGTCTCCCCGGCTTCTCCATCAACTTCTGAGGGGACAGCCGTCCTCTCGGTCGTCGAGGATAAGGGGGACGCGACTACTCACAAGCTAGCGGCCGGGCTCTACGATCTTGGCGCCCATTCCGGCGGCCTCCGAGGCCTCGGATCAGGAAGGAGAGGCGCTCACGGCCTCTTCCACTCACACGCCGGCACTTTATGTAAACCATGTTCACCCCTTGCGGCTATAAAAGGGGAGGACCGGGCCCCCTCTGGGGGGACGGAAGCAAGCAACCTTAAGCCCTTCCACACACACGATATTGGCACTTGCCACGATCACTCACGAGACTTGGGACCAGCTCCCTCTCTCCACTCGCTTATACACCCTACCTACAAACACTCAGGTGCAGGATAATATAAGCCTCCCTTGTGTCCTTCTTGCACACCTTCTGGGGTTGGGAACACGCACCACAAATTCACTCGTTGGAGCTAGGACCACCAGTTTTAGCACCAACAGTTGGCGCGCCAGGTACGGGAGCTGTGCGTGTTTTCGTATCTCTTCCCGCCAAAACTCCGGAATGGCCAACGACCGCAACGAGATGTCTCGGGGCATTTCCGGCTCCCACTTTCCTCCAACACAGCCATTGGAGTTGGGCACCGTGACCCGGTTCGGGGATCTCGAGTTCGTGTCGCTGGGCACCCAGTACGACATGGAGCTCCTTCCGTCCAGGGCCCAGGAGTCTCCCAGCGAGGCTCCCGCAGCCCAGTCACGGGCCCCCACATGCCCGCCGTACTCGGCAGGCGCGTCGCGCCGCCAGGGACCTGGAGGAGGATCTGGCCGCGTTGCATTTAGGCGGCATAGGCCACCCTAACGCCTCGCGGCCAGCTCCACCACCGTCGCCGTTCGACCTCACCAACGCCGCCTCCACGTACGCGTCATTGGTCTCCACCAGCTTGGGAGCCTATGGTGAGGTCCCTGGCCACCAGCTGCGCTTCAACCAGGATTCAGACACGTCTGATCTGGTCGCGTCCGACCTTAATCTCGAGGAACACCGGACTAGGTGGGTAGGAGTAGACAACTCCGGGTCCCGCTACGTCCACGCGATACGACGCTACTTGGAGGTCACGGAGCCCCGTGGGTTTATGCCGGCGTATGCATACGCCTTGGTACCCCAGACTCGGACTCGCCGGACGACATATGCGACCCGACCCGCGAGTGCTTCCGCGTGGAGATCGGTGATCTCGGCGGCGGCGGTGACGGCAACGACGACGGTGACAGGATCGCAACTCCAGGCACGCCGCAAAAGGCCGGCACCGCGGCGGGCGCAACGCCTCAAGACCCCAATGGCGTCCCAGCCCCACGGGCCGGGGAGCAGCAAACTCCGCCCGCGCATGGGTCCCCCAGAGAACCGGTGACCTAGCGGCTACCCCTAGGGGCCTCGGCGCCCCACCATCGAGAGCAAATCCGGGAGCTCGGGGATAAGCTTGAGCATGACCGTCTTCTGGCTGCGGGCGGAAGATAGAGGCGTACAAGCGTGGCGCCGCTGGCCTCAACCCGAGCCCGCCGCCCGACAACGCGCCCAGCGACATCAGCCGGAGGATCGTCAGCGGCGAAGGAGGGAACGCCCACCCATCTTCCGGCATGCAAGTCGAGCGTCGCGCGGCGGCCCTTCTCCTCCGGCGATGCGGAGCCATCCGCCCCGAGAGGCGACGGATTCAAGATGAGATGCGGGGCTACATCGAAACATTTGTTGTCCAACAGTTGAAAGCTTCGGCCTCCCGGCATCGGGCCGAGAGGGGCGTGGAGGACGAGGTACTCCCTTGCCGCGGAGCGAGAAGCCTCGGTCCATCAAGATCTGTCGTGGAGGCCGGTCCGTGGCGCATCCAGGATAACCGCGGTAGCCTCGATGATGGCGACACACGCAACGTCATCAACAACGCCGCAAGAGAAGCCGAAGCACGGGCGGACGCGCGACCGCCAGCCGCGCAGAGGCGGCGAGCACGGCCCGGCGAGGACGCGGCGACGATGCCGATCCCCGGGGCCCCATGCCTTCAGCCGGGGAGATCCGCAACGCCCGGTTTCCTTTTCGGTTCTCGACGGCCGGCCAACCTCACCAAGTACTCGAGAGAAACGAACCCCGAGGTGTGGCTCAGCGACTACCGCCTAGCATGCCCGGCTAGGCGGCCGAGACGATGACAAAGGCTCATCATCCGCAACCTTCCGCTTCACTGGGTGACTCGGCGCGAGCTTAATTTGGAACATCTCCCCGCCCACATGATCTCGTGGATGGGGACCGATCCGGTCAAAGTTTTTGTGGGGAACTTCCGGGGCACATACGTGCGCCCGGGAACTCGTGGGATCTCCTTGTTGCCGCCAAAAGCTTCGATGAGACGCTCCAAGACTTCATTCGGCGCTTCTCGAAGAAGTGCACTGAGCTGCCCAACGTGGCCGGCACCGCCATCATCGGTGCGTTCCTTGACGGCACGACTTGCAAGGAACTCATCCACGAGCTGGGCCGGAAGATGCCCACCACCGCCAACGAGCTGTTCGAGGTGGCGACAAACTTCGCCTCCGGCGAGGAGGCGGTGGGAGCGATCTTTCACAACGGCAGCAACAAGGGGAAGCGGAAGGAAGACGACACCGGGGCACGCATCCCACAACCCCAAAAAGAACAAAAAAAACAGGCGTAGGGGAAGAAGGGCAAAAGAAGAAGGAGGACTCCGAGGGGACGATATGGTCGCCATGCCGGCCTTAAGGCCCCAAAGGCCCCGGGGCCCGGGCGTTCGACGACATGCTCAAGAAGCCCCTGTCCGTTCCACAAGTTCCCCATCAAGCACACCATGGGGGAGTGTGACTTGGCCTGCCGTTTCTACAAGAAGCTCCCCCCGCCCGAGGACAGGAGGAAGAAGGAGGAAGAGAACAAAGCCGAGGAATTTCCTGAGGTCCACGACGTCTTCATGGTCATCGGAGGGCTACCGGCGAACCTCACCCCGCCCCAGATCAAGCGCGAGCGCCGTGAGGTCTTCTCGGTGCGCCCCGCCACTCCGCAGTACCTGCCATGGTCCACCGACGCCATCACCTTCAACATCGACGACCATCCGCTCTACGTGCCGAACCCGGGACGGTACCCACTCGTGGTCGACCCCATCATCGGCAACGTGCGGCTCACCAAGGTGCTAATGGATGGCGGCAGCGCCCTCAACATCCTCTACTCCAAGACCCTCAGCCTGTTGGGGATTGAGCGCACACAGCTTCGACCCAGCAGCTCACCTTTCCAGAAGCTTCTCTATGCCGTGGTCCTGACTCGGCGCAAGCTCTGGCACTACTTCGACTCCCACCCTGTGACGGTGGTCTCCTCCTTCCCGTTGGGGGAGATCCTCTAGAACCGGGAAGTCTCAGGACGAGTCGCCAAGTGGTCCGTCGAGCTCATGGGAGAGACTCTCTCCTACGCGCCAAGGAAGGCCATTAAGTCTCAGGTTTTAGCAGACTTCCTCGCAGAGTGGACTGACATCCAGCTTCCACCACCTCGGATCCAGGCGGAGTGCTGGACTATGTACTTTCGATGGGTCTCTGACGAAGACCGGCGCCGGCACCGGCCTCCTCTTCGTCTCACCCCTCGGGGAACACGTGCGGTACATGGTCCGGCTCCATTTTTCTGTTTCAAATAACATGGCGGAATACGAGGGCCTCCTCAACGGCTTAAAGATCGCCACCGAGCTCTGCGTCAAACGCCTTGACGTACGAGGGGACTCGCAACTCGTCATCGACCAAGTCATGAAGGACTCGAGCTACAACGACCCAAAGATGGACGCATACAGCAAGGCCGTGCGCGCCCTGGAAGACAAGTTCGGCGGCCTCGAGCTCAACCACGTCGCTGGAGGTACAACGAGGCCGCCGATGAGCTCACCAAAATTGTAGCTGGGAGGGCCCCTGTCCCCCCGAACGTCTTCACCAAAGACCTAGCGGCCCCCTCTGTCAGCTTCGAAGGCCAAGGCGCGGCGGCAGGCAACGAGCCCGACCCCCCCTCGGGGGCTACAACAACCTCAGAGACCGAGGCCCCCTCGGCAGCCGACGCCGAGGTCATGGAGCTTGACGAGTGTTGGTATTTTTAACTGCACTCCATTAAATAAGTTTTAAGTAGGATTATCCGCAAGCGCATAGATATCATACCAGTGTCACATTTTACCCGGAGGTTTTAAATATCGTATCCACAGGGAACAGTTGTGATAATGACAACGTCTATAGACTTAACCCTACAATTAGGCTAGATAATATCAAGAAAAAGGAAATAGCTATTGTACTCTAGTTCCAATAACCGGTAAACTTTGTATAATATCGTCTTATCGGACAAGTGACACGAATAGGAGAAGAAACAGAGTAATCTACCTACCGGGCACCTATAAGCCTATCGGTCCTATCAACGGGAAGTGGACTACGGAGGATTCAACGCAGACTATAAAGTCACCTACGCAGGCTACCACTATCCAAATTTGATCGGGGGGGACATTCACAAGTAAATCTAGCCCGGGCACCACGCCTACACTACGAAATACAACTTTAACCTACAGGGTCCTATAGATCAAAGTTCTCAATATGAGATGTGAACCAAAGAACGAATAAGAACAAATTGCTTACTTGAATCAGAATGGTAAATACAAAAGTACCTCAGAACACAGCTCCGGGCGAGGAAGCTGAATCCAGAAGAATACAGCCACGAAGAAGCGCCGACAGGCCGGAGCTCCTCCAGAATCTCTACTCCTCTACTCAATCTCTCTAATCTCTAAACAAAACTAGATCTAGAAGAACTAGTCTCTCCTAATTGCTACAACTAGATGAACTAGAACTAGATGAACTAGACTAGATCAACTAGAGGGACCCTAACCCTAATTATGTAGAGAATATGAAGTACCGGGGTGTAGAATGCCTCTTGGAGGGAGCCTTGGGCGTCATTATATAGGCCGAGGTGGAGTTGGGGGCAAGGAGCGACCACGTCGGCGATCCGCGTCTTCATCTCATGTGCACCGTCGGATCAAACCGACCTAAAATCAACGTAGGGATGCTTTGATTGGCTTCAAGGAACCGTGGGAGGAAGACTCCGAAGGCGGCGGCCGGACATTGACCTAGGGCGCCAGCCCTGAGGTGGGGGCGGGCCGGCCCCCACAGGCTCCTCTGCGGGCCGGCCGCTTCGGGTGTCTTCTAGACCCTTCCCCGAGTCCGATGATGATTTAGTTCCGTTGTGGATCAATTTCGTGATAATTGAGCTCTATAATCCCCTTTTTATGCTTTTTCGAAAATCACCACGAAAAAATACAGAATATGCAAAACTCGTGGAATTTGTTAGATAAAGCCTTAGACTAGTGTGTTTTCTTGTTTTCCCTCAGGTAAAAAGCCCTAGTAAAAGTTGACGCTAAGGAGTGTCAATAATACCCCCAAGCTTACCTTTTGCCAGTCCCTTGGTAAACAACCCCAAGCCTAATTATTAAAATATTTGGATCAGGAGTTGCTGCAATACTTTTATTTCTTTTAAGTACACCTGCTTTTAGACATAAATTTTCCTCTGGTTTAGACAAAACTGCTCTAACTTTCAAACTTACCCATTTTACCTTTAACTATGGAGCTTTACAGCTCTTGCATAAGTCTTGAGCAATCGAAAGATAGAACAATCAAGTCAAGCACTATGTCTCAAATTCTTCACAGTACTAATATTCTAGAGTTTTGTAAGTTTTCACAATAAAACTCAGAGCATAATTGTATGACACCCTCAAGTCTCTTATTATATGTGGTATTTATGGATCTCACTGAGGCATTAATAAGGTCATGCCTTCCTATAACTAAGGATATATATAGTGGAGCTCATAGGAGTGGCAATAATAAGGATGAACATACTTGCGATTCATATATTGTATAGTCAAGCAATGGATCCATAGAGAATCGAGGCATACAATCAAATCAAGATGTGTGTGTATAGAATATGGTGGATAGGTGCATATATAGTATTTAGTGGCTAATCCTAATTCTACTTTTGCTCTTTGAAAATAACTCCCTCCTTAGAACTTTGTTCGCGGGAAAACATGGGCTATTTTTATCTTTTTTTTTTTTTTCAATACGGGAGGCGGGCATCTATGTACCCATTTGTTTTAATGCTGGGACACTTGTCCATCTTTTACTCCCATTTTTCTTTTTCCTCTTTCTCTTTTTCTTTTTTTTTTTTAATACTTTTGCATAGCCACATGCATCCTTTGAATATAAATAATTGGAGAGATAATGATAAGAACTTAGAGCAATTAAATGGGGGCTGTCCTATAGGGTATATTTTTAGGTGTTTTACTCCTAGTGTAGGAGAAAAATATTTTTAAGGTAAATCTAGATGAAAGTGGAAATGACTACGCTTACATCCTAGAGTAGGAGTAATGCATATGTGGGTGGAGTGCGTAAGTGATCTTGATTTTAAAAGCATGACAAGACTCTCATAAGGTATACTCCAAAGGTTGACTAAACTCAATGTAAAGCAAGCAGCATGAATATGTAAAGATTTTTTTAACTCTAAATGTATCATATATGGCTTTGGTAGGAATGTAAGCTTTATCATACAAGAGCTCATCATGTAAGATTTTGGATTTTCAAAATAAATCTCCAGAACTTAGTAATGCTAGGAATAAGATAAATAGCAACTTATACCTTCATGTATCATATCAATCAATTACCTAGACTTTAGCTCAAGCATATGCCTCCACAAATTTCAGGTTCAGAGTAAATTCTTATATCAGAGTAGTCATGTCCAAAACTTAGGAGAATCTATGGTTAAAAACTAGGCACTTGAAAGGAATTATAATAGAGCAACTATTCATCATTTCCACTTTAAAAGATTAGAGAGAGTGAGAGTTCTTCAAACATACTTTAATTATTAAATCTAACACATACTATAGCTTACTAAAATAAAACTAATAGTAAAGACATACCATATTCATGATGATAACGGGGTGCGTCTCCCCCAAGCTAATCCCTTCGATCGCGTCGAGCCTTCATGTGCCTGAATATTTTTTATGTTTTTCTTATATTTTCTTATGATACTATTGTGAACCTTCATGTGCTCACATATTTTTGGTATTTTATGACTATATAGAATAGACTCGATAATCGCCTAGGTATAGTTTCTGATAACTAGGGGATGCTCCTCCCCAAGCTAGATGTTTGCAATACTTGGTGTTGATGATCTTTAGAGTGAGCTAACCAAAGCGGCGGTTACGGTGTGGGTGCCAGCGATAGACTCTCTCCTTGTCATAATGTTGTTCTGCATAAGTATACTCCAACAAGAAAACCAAAACTCGAGGCTCAAATTTAATAATGGGTTAGCGGTCAGCCAATAAGTGATTGATTATTCTTTGAGTTAATTTGAATTGACAGGTTCTAGCAGGATTCTATCTTTTTAGGATTTTCTAGATTAATTATGCAGAAATTAAATATATGAGTATGATATATATATTATATTTTTATGCCTCCACAGAGAATATTTATTCTTATGGGGCTTAGGCTTTCTCTTTTTTATAATGCGAGAGAGTAAATACAGATGCTCTTATCATTTATTTATTATTTTTTATGCCACCACGGTGAAAATTCCCTACAGGGTTACCATAAGTTTATTCACATGGGGCTTTCAATATTTTATGATGCAGTAAATGAAACGATAAAGATTTTTATTTTATTTTATTTTTTAGTATTTATGAAGATAAAAATATTAAAGTAAAATTATTAATGTAGAGAAGAATACTAATTAATTAGATAACTACCATATTACCTTATGGCAAAGGGTACGGAATTTTAAGTTTACCGACAGAACTTCTTCTTCCACTCTTGTGTATCTCTCCATCCTTGAGAGATGGAGGTCTTGTTAGTTGCATACCTCTAGTGATGATGATGTCACCTTTGTTCTTTGATTTGACCAACAGGTTGAAGTAGAGCTTTAATTATAGCTGGCAGCATCTTGCTCAGTGTGTATGTTCACAGAAGACTCACTTGTAGAATTAATAAATTTCGCTCGATGTGTTATCCTGTTTGTAAAACCAAGGTAGAGATCAAGTGCATAGACTCTGGTGGTGGAAAAACACCAAAGTAACCAAATCTATTTCTTTATTTATTTTTTCTTCTCTATCCTTAGACACATTGAACAAGATAAAGTTGATGTTACATGAATTGTTTATTTATGCCATGAGTGGTAGGATCAAAAGATTAAGCATTTAATGTTGCATTTAAGTTCACATGGCAGAAAAGAATGACTTGCTTAACCAATGGAAGGATTGTCTATATATAAATTTTCATATGAGTATGACTATCATCTTTCCAAAATTGAATATAATGTTTTTAGCTTGCTTGATTAAGACTGAAAGAGAACAGTTGCCATGAACAATCTTAAAAGACAAATCATGTTGAGTTAATCGGGTTGATCAATTTAAGTTGTAACTCTAATATGTTTGTGTTTTAATTTATGTGCACAACTAGATCAAGAGAAGAGCAGTGACACTTTCATTATTAGAGCGTGATAGCACTAAGTGATGAAGAGTAAATGACTGGTGGTCCTTCCTCTTGAATCTTGAGATGCTCATAGACATCTTGTCTCCTCTGTTATATTTATTCTTTTGCCATCTTTTGCTTCTTTGATCTTTTGACTCTTTTCACTCTAGTTATTATTATGTCTATAACAGATTAGTGGACAACACATACTCGAAGGAGCATACAAATTTAAAAGATAGGTTATGTGTCCAGAATTTTATTGTGTTCTATCTATGCTAATAAAAAGATAGTGTTGAGATTATTTTAGCATAGACCATGTTCTATACAGGCATGGCTCAAAGCAAAATGTAACTTGCATTAGAAGATAAAGTGAATGAACCATTAATACTCACAATTCCTCCATCTATGATGAATGAGCTGTATCTTCTTCTACCAAGTCATTAAAGTTTAGCATGTGCCCCTGTCTCATCTCTAATTCGAATTTATCTCATGACTTACCCAAATTGATTTTAAAAATTTCCTGCAGGGGTTAGTCCAATAAAATATCCAATGTCTACTACAATATATTATTAGTTCAAAAATCAACCTAGACACCACGTCTAATTTGACTTAGGAAGACATTCTAACCTAAGCACCACGCTTAATTCAAAAAGCCTTTGAAAGTAAAATCAACACACCTCTTAGTTCAAGAATCAAACTAAACACCTTGTCTAATTATGACTCAAGAAAACAGTTTAAACTAAGCACCATACCTAATTCAAAAGGTGTATGAAATTTCTCCAAACCTTAAGTATACTATACCAAACAAAGGTAACATGAAAGTTTATCGAGTGTTATTCAAACAGAGATGAAAGAGTATGATTAATAAATTGAATAAAGGTAGAGACAACCAATATTAGCAATATAGAATTTTCTAAATAGGCCATTCCCCCAAGCTTGAATTTTACAAATTAAATGTAAGCTTGAGTGGATGTAATTTAAAGTTGCATAATGATTGGTTGGTCATACCTGGCACTGCCATTATTTATTTTCTTACTTCAAACCTGAAATGGTTAGTGACAAAAATATCTAAAGAAACATTTTGATAATTATATTTCTATGCTAAAGGTACAAACTTAATTCATTCATTTATTTTTTTAGAGTGGTTATTTTTAGGACACAAAGTTGTTCATAGAAAACCTTATGACTATTATACTTCGACTTGGTGAGGTGGTTTTCTCTAGAACATTAGCCTTTGTGCACCTATATCAAGATTACAACGAGATCTATAATATTTATGATAAACATATGCATCTACAACCATCCTCTTAATGATTTTATGAACAGGTAGAATAAGGGGGTTGAAGATCTCGTGTGTGGTAATATTTGAGAGACCAAAAGATTCAGGAGATTTCTCATATGAGCATAGATTTGATAAAGTGTTAATGAGATAATTCCCATGCTCGTCGATGTAATCTCCCTTTCCAAACTCCAAGAGTGTTTCTTCATGGTTGTCTATAGGCAACAAGGTTGCCTCTATTATTTCATGCCTATGACATTCATTGGATGTTGTATCTTCTAGGATTTCCCATGAATTGATGCCTATAGGATTGGTCTCGTCTAAAGCTTTTTTCGAACTTGGGTGAGTTCTATTTATTAAAGAAATTAATTTAAGCTCACCATTTGAATCTAGACCGAGTTCGGATGCTAACACTAAGGCTTCGTCCTCCTCCATCCATTCTTTGACAATGGCAAATGAGTTTTTCATATGTTCCATGCATTCATGCCATTGTCGACGTTGCTCTTCTTGATCATTTCTATAGTCTTCATGACTCCTATACTTTAGGTATTCTAGTGAGTTTTTAGGGTCGTTACGAGACTTAGGGGAGAGAGTATAAAAAGGATCATCAGGGTCAAGGATGGGTTTAAAGCTGGGTTTAGATAAGTTATCTAATGTGGGTATAGAAGGGGAGAAGATATGATTAATTCTTGAGTAGCTTAGCTCTCCTTCTATGGTGTCACTAGACATACCATCCATGTATTCTTCTTGATGTCCTTTAGGAGGGAAAGGAAGTTGATGACACTTTTTCCAAGATGCTCTTCTAAGAAGGTCTGATTCATATCGATGTACGAGCATCTTAGCTAATTGGAAGTCTAAATCATCATTGTGAGGTTTTGATGGTTTAGGATTGATAGCTAAATCTTGGGATTGGGGTGATTGTGTTAGCTACCAAAAGTTCCTCTTCTTGTTCGGGAGATGATTCCTTCTCTTCCTCAGAGAGCTCAGAATAGGCTTGAACAACCTTTTCTAGCATCGGTCTGGCTTCAGTTATAGGCAAGTGAAGAAAAGCTCCTCCAGAGGCTAAATCAAGGGAGTCCTTAGATTCCTTGGTAAGACCCAAATAAAAATGTTGAAGAAGCATAGGGTCTAGAAGACCAAGGTCAGGGCCAAATGTGATAAGTTTATTAAAACGCTCCCATGATTTACTAAGAGATTCTTGTTCTAGTTGTCTAAAAGTTAGAACCTCTTTTCGAAGGCTAGCTACCTTAGAGATGGGAAAGAAGTGTAAACAGAATTCAGAGTATAACATTTCCCAATCACCTTGCATACTTCCTACGGCTCGATTATACCAAAGTTTAGCTTTTCCTGTCAAGGAAAACAGAAAAAGCTTCCATCTAATAGTCTTATTAGACATGCCAGCAATACGCAAGCATGCACAGGTCTGCTCGAATTCTCGTAAGTGTAAGTATGGGTTTTCATTGCCCTTCCGAGAAGGGTTTATCCCGAATCATTTTGATTAGACATGGGCGCAGACTCATAGCAGTGTTATGATAGGTTCATCAGATTTTGGTGGCCCGAAACTTTCACGCATGCCATAAAAAGCAGATAGGAATAGAATTAAAAGCATCCATAAAGATGAACACAAAAATAATGAAGAGAATGGGATAAAATAGGAAAAGATAAAAGTATAATACAAGATTAAGCTAGACTAAGTCAAAATCAGCAAACCGTTCCCCGGCAACGGCGCAAAAAATGCTTGTTGGTATTTTTAACTGCACTCCATTAAATAAGTTTTAAGTAGGATTATCCACAAGCGCACAGATATCATACCAGTGTCACATTTTACCCGGAGGTTTTAAATATTGTATCCATAGGGAACAGTTGTGATAATGACAACGTCTATAGACTTAACCCTACAATTGGGCTAGATAATATCAAGAAAAAGGAAATAGCTATTGTACTCTAGTTCTAATAACCGGTAAACTTTGTATAATATCGTCTTATCGGACAAGTGACCTGAATAGGAGAAGAAACAGAGTAATCTACCTACCAGGCACCTATAAGCCTATCAGTCCTATCAACGGGAAGTGGACTACAGAGGATTCAACGCAGCTATAAAGTCACCTATGCGAGCTACCACTATCCGGTGATCGGGGGGACATTCACAAGTAAATCTAGCCTAGGCACCACGCCTACACTACGAGAAATACAACTTTAACCCTCTGGGGTCCTATAGATCAAAGTTCTCAATATGAGATGTGAACCAAAGAACGAATAAGAACAAATTGCTTACTTGAATCAGAATGGTAAATACAAAAGTACCTCGAGAACACGGCTCCGGGAGGAAGCTGAATCCGGAAGAATACTGACCACGAAGAAGCGCCGACGGGCGAAGTTCCTCCAGAATCTCTACTCCTCTACTCAATCTCTCTAATCTCTAAACAAAACTAGATCTAGAAGAACTAGTCTCTCCTAATTGCTACAACTAGATGAACTAGACTAGATCAACTAGAGGGACCCTAACCCTAATTATGTAGAGAATATGAAGCATCGGGGTGTAGAATGCCTCTTGGAGGGAGCCTTGGGCATCATTATATAGGCCGAGGTGGAGTAGGGGGCAAGGAACCGCCACGTCAGCGATCCGCGTCTTCATCTCATGTGCACCGTCGGATCAAACCGACCTAAAATCAACGTAGGGATGCTTTGATTGGCTTCCAAGGAACCGTGGGAGGAAGACTACGGAAGGCGGCGGCGGACGTTGACCTAGGGCGCCCCGGCCAGGCCCCCAGGGGGGCCCCCCCACCAGGCTCCTCTGCGGGCCCCGGCCGCTTTGGGTGTCTTCTAGACCCTTCCTGAGTCCGATGATGATTTTGTTCCGTTGTGGATCAATTTCGTGATAATTGAGCTCTATAATCCCCTTTTTTATGCTTTTCTGAAAATCGCCCTGGAAAATACAGAATATGCAAAACTCGTGGAATTTGTTAGATAAAGCCTTAGACTAGTGTGTTTTCTTGTTTTCCTTCAGGTAAAAAGCCCTAGTAAAAGTTGACGCTAAGGAGTGTCAACAACGAGGAGGGTCCTGAAGCCGAGCCAAAGCAAGACTGGAGGAAGCCATACCTCGATTGGATCATCCGAGGGGTGCTCCCCGAAGACTTCAACCAGGGTCGACGCATCGCGAGGAGAGCAAAGTCCTTTCTCGTGATAGAGCATGAGCTCTACAAGCGAAGCCCCTCGGGGGTCCTGCAACGGTGCATCTCCACCGAGGAAGGGTTAAAGCTAGTCCGTAAGATCCACGCCGGTGTTTGTGGCCACCACGCCGCTCCCCGTTCCCTCGTCGGTAGTGCTTTCCGGCAGGGCTTTTACTGGCCTACCGCGGTCACCGATGCCACTCATGTGGTGCGCACATGCGAGGGCTGCCGTATTACGCTTGCCGGATGCACTTGTCGGCCCAGGCGCTCCAGACGATCCCTATCACTTGGCCGTTTGCCGTGTGGGGACTCGACCTCGTCGGACCACTCAAGACGGCGCTCGGGGGCTTTGCACATTTGCTAGTTGCCATCGACAAGTTCTCCAAGTGGATTGAGGCGCGCCCCGTCACCAACATCTGATCCGAGCAGGCGGTGCTGTTCTTCACTGACATCATCCACCGCTTTGGGATTTCGAACTCCATCATCACCGACCATGTCACCCAGTTCACGGGAAAAAAGTTCCGGGACTTCTGGGACGAGCACGACAGCGCATTATGCAGTACTGGCCGTCGCCCATCCCCGCAGCGAATGGGCGGGTAGAGCGTGCCAATGGCATGAGTTTGCAGGGACTCAAGCCTCGGATCTTCAACAAACTCGATAAGTTCGGCAAAAGGTGGCTCGAGGAGCTCCCCTCGGTCCTTTGGAGCCTAAGGACGATGACCAGCCGGGCCACGGGGTTCATACCTTTCTTCCTGGTGTATGGCTCCGAGGCCGTCCTCCCCACTGACCTGGAATTCGGCTCTCCGAGGCTCAAGGCCTATGACGAGCGGCGCAACCAGACAGTTCGGGAGGATTCACTGGATATGCTTGAGGAAGCAAGGGACGCCGCCCTGCTACACTCAGCCAGATACTAGTAATCCCTCTGACGCTATCACGACCAACGGGCCCGGATCCGAGACCTTAAGGAGGGCGACTTGGTGCTACGTCTTCGTCAGGACAACCGAGGCCGCCACAAGCTCACGCCGCCGTGGGAGGGACCTTACATCATCGCCGAGGTCCTCAAGCCGGGCACGTACAAGCTCACCGACGAGGATGGCCAAATCCTCAACAACGCTTGGAATATCCAACAGCTACGTCGCTTCTACCCCTAGAATTTTCAAGCTTTATACATGCTTTTGTACCATGTGATTGTCCCCGGAGAAATGAAAACAACGGGCACTCGTTCCTTTTTCCGTAAACACACGTCTGAGACCCTCGGGGGCTCAGGACTTCAGTCACAACAGCACTCCCGCAAGGGGTGAGTGAGACTCGGTTTTGATCCATCAAAACCGAGCCTCCCTCGGGGGCTAGAAAGGAGGGAACCCCCTCTTGAAAGGCACCTCAAAGACACTTCTCGCTTTTATCGAACGTTTTTCCGCAAATTTTCATGCCCACGGTCTCGAACACTAACTAAGGGAAGCCATTCCAAGGCTAGGGCCCGCCGAGTCATGAAGCCTCCTACGCCCATGCGCTACGGAGCCTCTACTCGCCACCCTCGGCCAAGGAATGACTTCAGGCACTGCGAGAGGGTTGTTCTGAAGGATAGGGTCGGCAGAGCCACGAGGCTACATACGCCCATGCGCTATGGTACCTTCGCTCGCTACCCTCGACTAATAAATAGCCTCTAAAATCCGTAATAATCTCGCAAAGACTCTAACCTAAGTGTGGATCGAGATCATAAAAGGCACGAACGGCAGGCAAAAAACGATCACAAAGCACAGGGCCACGATGGGCCATTAGCACAAGTATCTTCAAAAGAAACTAATAAAGTTTTTACACGGGCACTCTGGCCCAAGCTGCAAGACCTATTATGGGGCATCCGGCCCCCCGGTGTCTTGAGCAGCAGCGTCCGTGGCCTCGGCGGTGTCAGCCTCAACCGTGGGAGCGAGATGACGGTGGCGTGAAGATGCTGGACCCGGTGCAGAGGGGCCCCGGTTTCCTCAACCTTACGGACCAGCCCCGCGAACACCCGCTCTCGCGGCCTTCCTCTTGCCGAGACAATGACCCCTCGGAGATCCGAGGGAAGATCGAGCTTCGTGGCGCGTGCCTCCATCCACTGGGCAGCCCGGCGAGCCGCCCCCTGATGGATCGCTCCCCCGGCCACACCGGCCTCTACCTCGATACAGGGCGGCCACTACCTTCGTCAAGGCGTCGAGCTCGCCTTGCGCCCGAGTTATAGGCCGTGCGACGCGGCGAGGGCCGCCTCCAGCTCCGACACCCTCCCCGCCCGGGCTGCGATAAGCCTAAGAGTCAAACTCCGAGGAGAGATAGCAATGGTATGGCAGACAGGCACGACGCTTACCTTCCTGCTGGTTGAGAAGGGCCTCGGCCTTGGCCTCCCCCTGCAGAAGCTCGACCCGCATCATGGCATTGTCATCATCGAGGAGCTGGAGATCAGTCTCCGCGGTTACCAGCCTCTCGGACAAGGCCTGGACGGAGTCGGCCGAGCGATTGACTTCGGCCCACATCACCTCCCTCTCGGCCCGGTACCGGTTGAGGTCCGACACGTGCTTTGCCACAATCTCTTTTCGAAAGGCTGGCTTCCTCACGCTATTCGAAGCCTCGGCCCTCAAGTCGAAGCGAGGAGACGGAGCTTCTCAATCTCCTCGTCCTTGGCCGATAGGGTGGTGTTCAGCTGAGCCACAAGGTCTTTCTGGTGGTTGAGCTCGTTGGTGAGGCCAGCCGACGCCCGGATGAACTCTGTTTTCGTCCGGGACACTTGCACCCGACTCTGCGGTAACCGGACCTGATTACTCAACCATCAAGAAAAAGCTCTCACAAACAAAGAGAACCATGGGGGGGTCGGTTTACCTTGGCGCACCGGGGAGCTCCTTGGTCGGGGGCCCGGACGAGAGTGCAGGCGACCTCTCGGACAGCTCTGGCACATCAAGCTTGCTTCCACAACTCCCCTTCCATGGCATCGTCCGGCCACGAAGACGGCCGCTTATCGGGAGTGCGGCGCTCCCTCCCGGGATTAGCGGCGGCGGTGCCCTCGCGAGCTTCGCCCGAACAGCGGCCTCTTGTCCAAGCGGGCCCTCACTCACGGCGGGCACCTCGGCCGGCCGCTTCGGCCATGGCGAGCGCCTCGACCAGCGACCCTCCCGGCTCGCCGAGGAGGTAGCGTCCTCACCAAGTGCCCCCTTTCCCCGCACCTCGGTGGCCTCCTCAGGAGGCAATCTCCACCACCTCGTCCGCCATGACTTGGGGCGGGGGGGTGGGGCGGCGCTGTTCCGCCATGGCCATGTCCGCCCCGCGGCCGCCTCATGGCGACCTCCGTCGCGGACGTCTTCACCGCGTCCTCGTCCCACGACTTGGAGGCGGGGCGGCGCTGTTCCGCCATGACCACGTCCGCGCGGCGCGTCGCGGCGGCGGGCGGGCGTCTTCATCAGCGTCCTCGTCACCGGCCAAAGGCGTCTCCCCGGCGGTGGCACCTCGGTCATGCCTCGTCTCTCTGCGGGCTGTGGCGCCGCCTCTAGGGCAGCCCCGAGACTCGCTCCCTCGCCCCCGACTTCAGCCGCTTTGTGGCGGTAAGCGGGGCTTGGGGCTGGGCCGGCCTTACGCTTCAGGCTACAAGGATGAGATGGGCAGCATCGGAGGAAAAGAAGAAAGAAAAACAACCACTAAAAGACTGAGCCCGAGGCCAAGCAACACTTACCCCGGCACCTTGATCCTAATGCCCGATGGGGCCGCGCTCGAGGGAGGGGGCCTCGGGCCCTCCATCTCCTCGCCCCCTCCATCGGGCGACCGATCCCGGCCCTCGGACCTCCTTTCCGCAACCAAGGGTTGCCTCGGAGGTGGGGCTGGTTCGCCGCCCTTCGGGGGCATTGGCGGAGGTTGGTCCGGAGGGCTGCGCCCCCTCCCCCGGTCGCGCCCTCGGCCGTCCCCGCGCCCCCTTCGCTCGGGCGGGGTGGCCTCGGCGGCCTTCTTCCCCCAGCGGCGTCCCGCATTCCCACAGGAGGGACGTCACGACCTCGGCCCGACATCTTTGCCTCGGCGCGGATGAAGGCGAGGCGAACCCTTCTGGCGGAAACCGCCGCCCTGCACTGGCGCACCACGGAAGGTTGGGGGTGCGGCGCCTCCCTGGCGCCCGGCCCCAAGGGCGGCACAGGTCGTCGTCGTACCACCCCTCCTCCTCGTCGTCATCATCGCCGCCGTCGGTGGTGTCCGGCAACGTCTCCTCCAGCGGAACCCCTCCTTCTCCTGGTAGCGCCGGCGCTTCTCCAGCTCTACCTTCTCCCGCTGCTTGCGGACATTCCGCTCCGCCAGGCTCTCCTTCTTCTTCTTCGCCGCCTCCGCGGCAGCCCTGTTAGCCGCCTTTTCCGCGGAGATAGGGGGCTTGGACGCCTTCAACTTCCCGGCGAGCCCCTACGGAGACGAAGGCAGGGATAAGATTAGAGGAAGGGCACGGGAGGCACACGTCGGGCGCAGGTGGGAGCCTTACCACAGAGATGTAGTCCTCGTCTGGCCGCATCGGCACCTTGTACATCACGGCGGGGTCCGCCGCCGCCGTCTTCTTCGTCCGATCGAGGATCTCTTGATGGTCAAGATCCTCGGGCGCCATCCGGGTGCCCCTCCAGTCAGTGTCGGCCCTCATGTCGTACAGGCTGTACCGCCTGTCCATGAGGGGCAGCACCCGCCGTTGGTGGAAGCTGGCGATCACCCCTGACGCGTCCAACCCCGCCCGGGTCAGACGTGCCAAGGCGGCCAGCACCTTCATCAACGGGGTCACTTTCTCCGGGATCAACTCCTTCCTCCACGACGGCGGCTGTTGGTATTTCCTATGCACAATTAAAATATGAAAGATTCCGCAAGCGCACAGAAAACCATTGTAGCATTTTACCGGGAGTATTCCAGGTATCGTTATTTATATTTTACCACTGGGAAACAATGGATAGAGACATTGATAGTTCACCATCATGTATCTACTAACTAATACACCAACTAGATTAAAGTAGGGGTAAACGATATATTGATGATAGGAATTATGCATATATGACACACACGAGAGAATTCTATGATAAAAGAGTAAATAGCTAAAGTGAGAGGACAACGGGAGAGTTCAAGGTTCCTAAATACTTCTCTATTACTTGGGTTCTATAATAACTGATTTATGGAACGTAAAGCAATCACACAATAACACTTCGGGACATCAGAACACTAGTCACGGAAAGGGGTGAGAAAGGGACTAGGAAGCTCCGACTACGGTCCTACAAATACCAACCCTAACATGGTGGAATACGTCGGCCGTCAAGGCTGTCACCACCTGGGGCTACCACAACTATATGTTAGACTGGGTGCAATCTCAGGTAATATATAGCCTAGACTCCATGTCTACACTACCAATTACTACCTTAGTCACAATTAATAACTAGAGCACCCGATACGGGCGGAGATCCTATGCTAAAGTATAACAACTATACTAACCAATTAAATGTAATGCATAAAAGTAAATAGAGAAGATAAAATATATTAAAGCATAAGTCTTACAAAGAATAAATACAAAGACATACCAAAACTCTGATGACTCTTCCGAAGAATCCTCCGGAACCCAGGCGTAGCGCCGCTCTCCCTAACTCTCAACTAGAACTACATTGGAAAGTCTAGTCCTAATTCTCTAGAGATGAGAGGTCATCCATTCGAGGGACGCCTCTACATCTCCAATAATGTGGTGCCCTTAGGGAGGGGGTCTACCTCTTTATTTATAGTCTAGAAAAGCCTCCACCTCTTCCGGGACGGGTGATGTGGGACTAATTCGACTTCAAAGACAACGGTGGAGATGCAAACCCTAAGGCGGTAGGAGGCCGTCCGTCGAAGCGGGCCTTGATTGGGCTCTAGAGGGCTGGCCGGCCCCGGGGTGGGGCCGGGCGGCCCCACCCTGTAGCAGGTGGGCCCCACCTTCGGTACATCGCCTTCTGGTGCCTTCTAGAGTCTTCTAGTGTTGGTTTCCGTGTAGAATTGATATCTTTTGACTCTGGACTCTGAATATAGCAAATGATATGTCCGTTTCGATCGTCTCGACGAGCCTGTCGCAATGGTACACTCCAAATCATCATTTGATATACTTTTATTCTGTGCAAAATTGGATATACCTGCAAAACGATCGAGAACAACATAACTCGTGGAACTCATTAGAATCAAACCCTACAACTATGTTTTATGGTTGATATCAAGTTATATTGAGCAATAGTTGATGGTATAAAATAGTCATTAAGGACTGTCAACAACGGCTCCTCACTGAACGACTTCCCAGTGTAAGCCGGGAGGTGGTTGAAGTCGTTGCGGAGGTAGAACCATTTCTTTGTGCCCGGCCAGCGGTTGGAGGACGCGAGCTTCGTCGGGATGTAGGACTGCCGGGTGCGGGACCGCATCTGCAGCGTGCAGCTTCCAGCCCGAACGGCCAGTCTCCTCCCCTTCTCCTTCTCCGTCCCCTTAGGAGCCTTCAAGAAGAGGACGGCCTCAAAGAAGTAGAGCCAGAGGTCCCAATGGGCCTCGACTCCAAGGTACCCCTCACACAGGGCGACGAACACCGCCGCCTGCGTGATCGAGTTGGGGTTGAGGTTGTGCAGCTCTAGGCCGTAGTACTCTAGGAGCGCTCGGAGGAATCGGCCCGCCGGCATGCCGAGCCCGCGCTCGTGGAACGCCGTGAAGCTCACGACATACCCCTTTCGTGGCTCCGGGAGCTGGTGCTCGGGCGGCAGCACGATCCACTCCCGCATCGGGACGTCGTCGGAGCGGGGGCGGAGAAGACCCTTCTCCACCAGCGTCGTCAGCTCGGCCTCCGTGACCGAGCACGTCTCCCAGTCCTCCACGCTGACGATCTCGACCCTCGACGCCATCAGAATGATGAGACAAGGTTCGCCTCCCTCTCTCCCCTTTCTCCTCACTCAGTGGTGCATAGGTTGCTTCCGGCTGCGGCAGAGGCAAAGAGCAGAGGCAATGGCAAGGAAGACAAGAGGAAAGCCAGCGGCCGCCACCGTCCAGGTTCTTATACTCGGCTAACCCTAGCCCGTTCACCTTCCTGCATTTAATGCGTACCTTTTCCTACTCGATTGCATTCACACGGAGTCCCAGGCGCCCGCACCCGAGCGGCCGCAGCCACACGGGGCTAGAAAGGCACACGCACATTGTAGGGTTCATCCTCCACGGAAGATCTCAAAGCACACGGGCCGGGGCTCGGCACCACGTGTGCCCGGCCAGAGAGCCACGGTGGCATACGCTGCCGTCACGCCCCCCCCAAGGGACCGGCGTGGCGCGCCAACGGCCCTGGACATGGGGGACCCACCACTTCTCCACAGCTAGCCAGACGGCGCCGTGGGAAGGGCGCTCGAAGGGTGCCTCAAAAGGCGCACCCACGTCCCCGTGGCAGGGAAAATAATAGGCTTCCTTCCCCGTGAAGGAGCCCGGGCGACGGCCCATTTACGGTCCAGAGGTTCGGAGGCTGGCCCACCACTGGGTTCGACAGCCGCCTCAGGCCAACAGAGTCAGGGATGGCTCGGACGGTCTCATACACAGCCTAGCCCTGCGCAAGCAGGGACCGTCCCCGCCGTGTCCGAGGCCAGCGAGGCAGTCTGAGTTAGGGGGATCCTGCGTGGGAGTGCACCGAGCCCTCGGGACCTGGCGGACGGGACCCGGGCCCCACCTCAGACATACCCTATAGGCTCTAATGGAATGCGCCTCCGGGCCCAGCCAACCCCTAGCGAACGGGGCACAGGCATTCCACTTGGACTTACCCGTTAACATCTCACCGGATCTAGCTATGTTTGACACCTGTCAACGACGGCATCGTGAGATCCACCCTCCTCCCTGCGGAAGGGATGCAGAGGCACAGACAAAACTAATGACCAAGTACCGCTCGGCCGTCCCACACCAGAACGGGGCTCGCGGGCTTCCCCGGCACAGGGGCTCAGGTTGGGAAATGTCAACTAACTCACTCGCCAAACCCCCGGACGAGCCGAGGGGCCCGGGGGCTCGGCAAACGGTAAGGACACCCCAAATCAGAACATACGTGAACCCTCGGAGGAGCGCCCACACTCCACCGAGGCCTCGGGGGCTACACCCGACGGGTGCGCTCGCGCTCCCCCGCTGAAGAACGTGACCTCCGGGGCAAACAAGCACCTTCACCAAACACGCATAAGCCCTCGGAGGAATGCTCACACTCCTCCGAGGCTTCGGGGGCTACACCCACCGGGTGCGCTCGCGTGCACCCGACGTAGGAAAGCCCAAAACACCTAACAACGTGCCTGACGGGAACCTAGATCAAGGCCACAACCTCTGAACGAGTGTACTCACTCCTTTGAAGGTTCGGGGGCTACTGTAGGGAACCAAAATAAGGGCCCTCCAAACTATTAGGCCCAACGAACGCAAAACCAGACCACACAGTAGCAAAACACGGCCTGCCAAGGCCCAGCACACTACTCACCATCCCGCTCGAGCCTCCCCCCCGGGGCCTCGGATGGGCACTAACATTCCGACCCGTCGAAGAGCCCTCCCCGCCGAGGCCTCGGGGACGGGCGCTAATCCTCCACCTCGTCCCGAGCCTTCCCGATGAGGCCTCGGACCGGGCGCTTAACGCTCCGCCTCGCCCGACCCTTCACGCGAGACGCCTCGGACGAGCGCCCACTTTCCGTCCCGCTGGAGCCCCCGTGCCTAGGCCTCGGACGGGGCACGCCACGCTTCCCGGTCAAACCAGGCCTCTGACTTGACGTATATCTGCCGCCGGCCTTCCCACAGTACCGATCAGACTGACGTTATCTCTTGGCAGGGGATAAGAGCCGTCCCGTCACAACCCTCACCCGCGCTCATGATTACGTTAACCCTCACAGTGGAAGCCAGGCCTGCCACTATGAGGCACTGTGTATCCTAACCTTATTGCCAGGTCAAGTCGCCGAGGCTTCAGGACGGTGGCCGTCACTCCAGGAGCCGTCATCCAGTATCATCCTCCGTACGGGAGTCAGGTCGGCTGGGACGCTGGTCAAACAACAGTACCTCCCGGGTTTTCTGAGCCCGGGATGGGCAGCGATTGCCCCAATGATGGCTCTTTCCTGTGCCAACTGCCCCGCATATGGCAGTGGGCTCTGAGGCCCTCCGAGCCTCGGAACCGGAGGAAGTCAAAGCTACAGCGCGCCGCAGGAATCAGATACGTCTCCCCTGGCTTCTCCATCAACTTCTACAGGGACAGCCGTCCTCTCAGTCGTCAGGATAAGGGGACGCGACTACTCACAACTGCGGCCAGGCTCTACAGTACTGGCGCCCATTCCGGCGGCCTCCGAGGCCTCGGATCAGGAAGGAGAGGCGCTCACGGCCTCTTCCACTCACACGCCGGCACTTTATGTAAACCCTGTTCACCCTTTGTGGCTATAAAAGGGGAGGACCGGGCCCCCTCTGGGGGATGGAAGCAAGCAACCTTAAGCCCTTCCACACACACGATATTGGCACTTGCCACGATCACTCACGAGACTTGGGACCAGCTCCCTCTCTCCACTCGCTTGTACACCCTACCTACAAGCACTCAGGTGCAGGATAATACAAGCCTCCCTTGTGTCCTTCTTGCACACCTTCCGGGGTTGGGAACACGCACCACAAATTCACTCGTTGGAGCTAGGACTACCAGTTTTAGCACCGATAAAACCCTTCCTTGAATTTCAAAAGTTCTTCATAATTTTATGTTGATGATATGATGCACTAGGTGTAGGAGTTGAGTGATATCCTATCTTGATGCATTTACCGTACCTTGATATATTATCCCTGAAACTATTTTGATTTTGTAAAGGCTCAGTACCTGCTTAGTCCTGCTGATAGCATAGGATTTAAAATCAAAATGTTTTCAAATGTGTGATAACAATATCATCTCTGAGAAAGTATTCAAAACTTGATGTACCTGTTGTTTACCCTTTACTTCGATCGGGTCAAGGATACTCAACAGGTGACATGATGAGTAAATCGAGACGCTGGTGGAGTGACTTGCATCAGGAAGGGCTAGTGCCCTGGTGTAGTGTCGTCCACTTATGTCAGTTAAGGACCGTTCGTTGTGGTGATCCTATGGTCAAGAGGGTTATTGGATAGTACTAGTCGCATGCTAATGGCGGTAAGCTCCCTTGTATGATCCATACGAGAACAGACAACCGGGACGGGAAGTAGCATGTACCCACACTACGAGACGTACAGACGGCGTAGGGAGATGGTGTACTGTACCCTCGTGGCTAGGACCCGTTCTGGTCTGGAGAAATCCAAGCGTGAGTTGATGTATGTAAGATGTTCGGTCCTGCATACATCGTGTGGCTAGGAAGCCCCAGCTGGGTATATAAAGCGATTCGAATCGTCATTGCTCCATGATATGGGAGACTTGACCAAGCGTCAGCATCGTAGTAATGATGAATGTTGTTGAGACTGAAAAGTTTTGAAGCCGGTATATGGTTGACAAGTGTTTGCTATAGACTAGGATAACCAAGCTTGATAGCTTAATGTTAAATGGAAATATCATATAAGAATGAATATTAAGGATCAACATTAGTCACTTTTTCGCAAAGGTGTTTTTGATTCTTGCTAAAGCCTTACCTTGACTCCTATCAACCAGCATTCCTGAGTCTTCTCCCATTTTTCTGTCGGGTAAGTCTTGCGGAGTACTTTTTGTACTCAGGGTTCTTTGACCCCTGTTGCAGGTGCAGACTAGTGCTGCTGAGTTCGGTCATACCAGTGGGCTTGGCATGATCAAATATCTCCCACTTGAAGTGTTCTTCTGCAGGTGTTCTATATCTCCTTCTTACTTCCGCAAACTTAGTTAAGTGTTGTTTAATCAAACTCTGATCAAGTGCTGTCATATTTTTTTGTAAATCTTCCGCTACTCTGTTGTATTTGAATAAAAATAATTGTAATACTACAATATCTTGTAAAAAGTCGATCTTGAAGAATCGTGGTGTCATCGGGGTTTCACCCGACAGAGCTTTTAAAATTATATGGTACGCAAGCATAGCTAACAGAGGTCTTAGGGACAATGCCAGGTGCTTTGTGGGCCATATAATTTGGAAGGTTCTGCCACACAAGCATAGCCGACAGAGTTCTTAGAGACAATATCAGGTGCTTGTGGGCCATATAATTTAGAAGGTTACGCCGGGGGGGTATCGAGTGGTACTTACAAAGACACTTGCAATATTACTTTGCAAAACCTTCAAAATGTTTTGGATTCAAAAGTTAAAAGTGGTTCAGTCCAAATTGCTTCTGCTCCGTCTTAATTCTTCCTAGTAGCCTTTTTAGATGCTATTTAAAAGAGTCTTAAGCGGAGTATCATGTTGTTTTCTTTTTGCCCTATATTACTAAAAGTATGCTTATGATAGTTTAAAAAAGTTTTTGCTTGATCCGTAGGTTCGATCATGCATCATGTTTAATTCACATGTTTAAAATTATATCCCCGTTTAAAAAGTGGTTGGGCTAAGTAAAATTAATCCTATTCTTACTGACTCTAAGGCCCTTAATCTTATAGAATCTATCTCTACTTTCTACAGGATGGCCCATACTAAGCAGACTGCTCGCAAGATGACCGGTTCTAATGGTGTGCCACGTCACCAGTTGGCACCGCACCGCAATGATACTGAAGCCGGACCGAGTGAGCCGAAGCCTGAAAAAAAATATCCAAGAAACAGAAGATAGCCCAGTTGTTTGCAGAGTTGGCAGCCGTCACCAAGGATCACTTGATGGCGGCCATCGAAAATGACAAGCTGAAGTCCGAGCTAGCGGATCAGCAAAGGCAAGAGCAGCAGGACCTTCGGTCCATCCATGAGCTCCAGCAGACCATTGCTCACCTTCAGTATGAGCTGGAGGGTGCAATGAACCAAAGAAACGATGGGTACGACTACATCGAGGAGTTGCAGGCATAGGTGGATGACCTCGAAGCATACACTGCCGCCCTACACGAGGAGGTCCACCATCAGCACAACCTCCACGATCCCCTGTACCAGCAGCAGGTAGCCACGGACGACTTGGGTTCCGTGGAGTCACTGGAGGTGTACCCGTCACCGCCCAGGGGAGGGGGAGTCCGAGGCGAGGGACCGCGAGTCGTCGATCGCGGGCAATGTGTCGATGCCCGAGTTCCATGAGATGGATGTGTAATATAGTTATCCTTATGTGCTAAGTAGTCAACTTTGGGTATGTCCGGTCTATAAGCGGACCTGTAATATGAATAAGTGAACCCATGTGTGACTGGTTTGTACTAATATTTTAAAGTTTAATAAATCCGCTTGTGAATAAATATGATCTTGTCTATAACGGATGTCCGGCCATTCTCGCGCGGGTTCTTCACAAGAGGGAGGTGAGGTCCCGCAGCACCACCAAAGCACCATAGTCTTTGGTGAAGCGTTGGCAGCCTTAGTAAATGCCACCACCGAGAATTCCCGTGCATTGCGGGGAAATGGGTCAAACACAATCATGATGCACCATATGAGAATCGTGGTCATCGTAATCACGACGAGATCACGTATGCAGACTTTACAGAGACCCGTCCGCCAGTTTTCACTAGGGCTGAGGAACCCTTAGAGGCTAATGATTGGCTTCGTGTCATAGATCAGAAGTTTGACTTGTTAGAGGGTTGTCCAGACCTTTTAAAACCTAAGTTTGCCGCCCAACAATCGAGAGGCCCTACATCTGCATGGTGGGCAAACTTTCTCACACGTCAACCAGTCGGACAGCAAATTACTTGGGCCATGTTCCAAGATGTATTCCGTCAGCATTTCATTCGATGGGGTGATGCAAGCAAAGCTAGAAGAATTTCGGCACTAAAAGCGGGGGTGGTTGATCGGTGGTGCGGTATGTGAATATGTTTAGTCATCTATCCCGGTATGCCCCGAACATGTGGATCCGACAAGAAGAAGAAGAAATATTTTGTTAGGGGTTTGAAGAGTGATATTGAAACTCACCTTTTTTGCAAATCCAAATGCCACCTTCTATGAGGCAGTGGATATTGCAATATCCTATGAAAGATCCCTGCTAAAACAGAAGAATGAAGAAAGACGTGCTTTTCCTAGACCGTTTGGCGGAATCCAAAAACGCCAGAAGGTTATCTTTCATCCCACTCAGCATAATCGCCAGCCGTTCCGCTATCCGCAGCCCCAGCAAAGCCATCAATCCTATCACTACCCACAACAGCAGCAGCAAGCCCAAAGGCAACAGGTGTACACTTGTCCTGCTGCCGTAACCTATCCCCAACAGCCGAACACCCAAGGTGTTCGAAACACAACTCCACCCGCTCCCCAGAATTCTCCCACTGGTCTCGGTCCGTGTTTTAATTGTAACCGGTCCGGACACATTGCTCGAAACTGTCCTTATCCCAAAAGAAATATTTCCAATTTTCAACAAGGATCGGCGGTCAAAGACCAAAGTCGAGGGGCGGGGTAGTTCGCAAAGCATGCCCCCGAGGGTGAATCTTTGGAAGGAAAAACTGGGACGTGTGTATCAAGTCGGGCATGGGGATGTTCTTGAAGGAGAGCCTGTTCTAATGGGTATGTTCCCTGTTGCCAGTCACCCTGCAATTACATTATTTGATTCTGGTGCATCGTATACATTCATCAACTGTACTTTTGTTACAAAGCATGAAATCCCCATAAAAGAAATTAAAGATGAGTTTTTGGTGTAATCGCCGGGAGGGCGTATACACACACGGGAAATGGTATATCAGGCCCCTATATCTCTTGGTGAGTATCTCTATCCCACGGATCTGATAGTACTGAAGGATCAAAATATAGACGTGATCCTTGAAATGAATTGGTTACGCTATTATGGCGTTGTGATAGATACACTGAATAGAACCATTAAGTTGTTCCTGCCTGATAATCAGTCTCCTCTTCTTATCCAATTCCCAACTCTCAAGAGAGCGGTTGAGGCGATTAATGTAACCTCGTGCAAGAAATCAAAGATATACCCGTGGTCCGTGAATTTCGGATGTATTCCCCGAGGATTTGCACGGGTTACCACCGAGCGAGACGTTGAGTTTGTGATTGAGTTAAAGCCGGGTACCGCACCAAGATCCCGAAGAGCTTATAGGGCGCCCCCAAAAGAGTTAGAGTAATTAAAAACTTCGGTTGAAAGAATTCTTTGGACAAAGGTTTTATTAGACCTAGTTCATCACCGTGGGGTTGTCCTGCTATCTTTGTGAAAAAGAAAGACCAGACTCTGAGAATATGTGTGGACTATCGTCCACTAAATGAGGTGACCATTAAAAATAAATATCCTCTTCCTCGTATAGATCTTCTCTTTGACCAACTTGCGGGAGCCAAGGTGTTCTCCAAGATTGATCTTAGATCTTGTTATCACCAAATCCGAATCAGGCCTGAAGATATTCCTAAAACTGCCTTCACCACCAGATATGGCCTATATGAATACCTTGTTATGTCATTTGGGCTTACTAATGCTCCAGCCCATTTCATGTATCTGATAAACTCGGTGTTTATGCCCGAGCTCGATCGCTTCGTCGTGGTTTTCATCGACGACATTCTTATATATTCCAAAACCAAAGAAGAATATGCGGAGTATCTCCGTACTGTTTTGACTCGTCTCCGAGAACGCCAACTCTATGCCAAATTTAGTAAATACGAGTTTTGGCTTAATGAAGTCAAATTTCTTGGTCATGTTCTATCCGCCGAGGGTGTTGCAGTTGACCCTGGCAAAGTCCAAGATATTCTTAACTGGAAGCCACCCACCAGTGTCCACCAAGTCCGTAGTTTCCTGGGAATGGTGGGATATTACCATCGTTTCATTCCTGACTTCTCCAAAATAGCCAGCATTTCTAAGTCTTCTCCCCAATTTTTAGTCGGGTAAGTCTTGCGGAGTACTTTTTGTACTCAGGGTTTGTTAAACCCCTGTTGCAGGTAAACCGTGTGAGCAAGTGTGCTATGGCCCTTGTTGCATGACGGTTGTCGAGGAAGGATCTGACAAGGAGTAGGCTGTGTGGCCCGTGGGCGGGGGGCACCTTTCGTTGTGTGATTGTAATAAAGTTAAGTAATGATACTTCATTTGTTTTTGTAATAATGATACACTTTGGTTTGTATAAGTTTATCAAATGGCTTGTAAATTAAGTTATTGTAAGTCTTCCGCTACTCTAGTATTTTTGTATGAAAACTGTTGTAATACTGTGATGTCTCTGTAAGTATCCATCCTGGAGGAATCGTGGTTTATCGGGGATCCACCCGACGGAACATTCTAGGTTATGTGGTGTACAAGCATAGCCGACAGAGGTCTTAGGGACAATGTTAGGTGCTTGTGGGTCATATAATTTAGAAGGTTCCGCCACATATAGTTAAGGAAGCACGTACATACTCGTACAAGTACACCGTAGGAGGAGGACAGCTGTCCCACCCAACTTTACAGAAAGGGCCTCAAGAAAAGTAAAAATTACATCTAGGTCCCTGGACCCTTTCCACTCCCATCACCGGCGCCGGAAGACACCGCCGCCGCCACGATCTGGACGAGCTCCATCGCACACAGGCTTTAGCGAGCCACAGTTGCCGCCCGACGCGAAGGCCGGGACGATACCGTCGTTGAAGAAGCTTCGGCCGGGGACGCGCCCCAAGCTCCCCAGATCTCGAATCGAGCCCCGCCATCGAGGTCGATCCGCTCGCCCGCAGACCACAGCACCCACAGCCATCTCGCCGACAGCACCGATGACGCCGGAGAAGAACACCACCGGTGGGAGGAGAAGGTCGGGAGGAGTTATTCGACGACGCCGCCATGGCCTCCTCCACGCCGACGACGCCCAAAGGACCAAGCCGCGAGGGAGAAGCTTCCCCCTGGCAAACCCTAACCCTAGCCGGCGAAGAAGACGCCGCTGGCGGGACAAAAGGACTCCTAGATCTACGACCTAGAGCCAAACACGTCCACCCGCGAAGGAGCCGGGCTCCCCTCCCATCTCCGTCGCCGGCAAGGACGACGAAGGGGAGGGGGCCGGTGGACCGACGGAGGAGATGCGAAGTCGCCCTCGGAATCGCCTTCTGGGGAAGACGGTTCGAGACGGAAGTGTGCGCCGTGGCCTTCCTTATCTGGTTGAGCAGTAGCAATTGACATTGTGTGAGCAGGTATATATAGCTGCATTTTGACATGTGTCCGAATACGATGTGTAAGCTGGACAGGTGGTCTGCACGGTCAGGTTTCGGTCTTTGGGTCTGTCTCGGGAGGTCACTATTGTACTCCCTCTACCCACAAATAAACTGTTTTTTATTTTTAAAACTACGTTTAATTGTTTATCTTATTCAAAAAAATTTACATATATTATAAAATAAATAAATTATAGTATCTCTAATAATAAAATAAGTCATAATAATATGTGATTGATAACAAAATATTTTATAAAATTATCTATTGAAAATATAGTTTCTTTATATTTAGTGTCTACATAAATTAATAGGTATAGAGATTGCCTAGCATTGTGACTGTCCTAAGTGGAAGAAAAATGATGTTGTTTGCAAGAAAAATGATGTTGTTTTGTTGCGTTAGGGAAGTACGATATCGGTTGTATTATAGATATGGTCACAAGTAGTGCCATGTGATCATGAGATAAGTGAAAAACCAAATCCATACATGATTATCGATCTTTTGAGTTATCGTATAGTGATTCAACTATTCTTTATTTGTGCAATTAACAAAGAAAAGTTTATGAGTTGTATTCTGAAATTAAATGTGCATGGTGAAATAGTTATCTCAAAATCCCAAGTTTTTCCTCATGAGGTAATTGCTTCATGAAACAATGCTATCTTTCTCTCGCCTTCCTCTCTCTCCTTCATGTCATAAAACCCTACGTGACTATGACGTCTTTTTGAAACTGCTGACATGTAACATGTGACCCTATGTGCACACCTCACCCGCTTCTCAGCCGTGTCCATCTCGCCAACGGCACCAAGATGACCATGGTAGCCGCCGCCCGCAGCTTCCTTGACTTCTTCTGCCAACGTGCACGCTCTGAGCTCATGTGCCAATGCCTCATAACTAGCTAGAAAACGTAGCTACTCCGTAGCAGTCTTATTTGGCATCTTCGTGTGGACAACCAGATCATTGGTATCCATTTGGCATATCCATGACCATGTTCCACGCATCTCTCCCATTGTAGCACTATTTTAGGCCAAAATGCCAGCTTTTCACTGTGTGCAATTTATGCACACTTGATGTCTCTATTAGGACCTCAGGGACCAATGCCACTTCTACTAGCTTATAGAAATCTATATTGGTATTTTGTTTATGTGAAAGGCATGAAAGTAAAAAATCTTTTATCTCTACACCTATCTCGCTCAGAGAGGAGAGAGAAGGCACAAAGATATAAAATAAAAAATCATTTACATTTAGGTTTCACATAATTGAATGATAATGACATGGCAATGTATGAGATATGTGTTCTCATACTATTACGTCCTTAGCGTCGACAAATTGTGGACTGCGCTATGTTGTCACTGGCTCCTTGGCATTGCATCATTAGCCTTAACCGCAGGTATCGGTGCTACACAGCCGAGCCCTGAAGTAATTGTTTTTGACGCCTCTCATCTGGGTTTCATACACACATACACCCACCCACTCAACACACACACAACTTACACCACTGTGTACAAATAAACCTACAACTACACTCAGATCCGAAAGTCGCGTCCTTGTTGAGATTATCGAAATCCTTTGATTCCGTAGGTGACGGATACGTCACAATCCCATTGTGACTCCACACGCGAGAGACAGACGCTTAAAACTAGTCTAAATAGAGACTGTTTATCTAGGAAGCTACTGACAAGGCATCTGGTGTTGAAGCTGGGCTTCGAACCTGGACGGGCAGGCTGCACACCGCCAGACCTTGCCATCTGAGCTACGGCTCAGTCCTCGAGCCCTGAAGTATTTGTGTGAGCAGCTATGCCTATAGTTGCATTTTGACGTGTCTGAATACGATGTGTAAGCTTTGACGACAGTGGTGTGTGCACGGTCAGATCTCGTGCTGTCTGCCTCTGGAGGTTTCTACTACTACGGTAAATGCATTGTCTTTTCATTACAAGAAACGACTGGATCAATGTGCATCACTTCATGGATGCGATGCGATGGAACACATATGTAGTACTAGACGTGCACGTCTTTCGATCTCGAGAGAACGAGAGACGTGAACCCATGGCCTTCATATAGCCACACAGGTGGCGGCATTAAGCACCGCGGCAGCATAGCCAACTGGCGAATGCTTAGGGACATCGACGACGAGATGCCGAGCCCGACCATCGTGCTCCTCCCTATGTGGGCTGCCGGCCACTTCTCGTCGATGCTCCAAGCCGGCAAGAGGCTGATGACGTGCAGCGCCGGCGGCACTGCAGCAACCAGCCTCACTGTTCTCGTGATGCCCCCGCCGATGGCCTCGTCGTCCGAGGCCAGCAGCCTGCAGGTACACGGTGACATGGCCGCCGGCGACGACGGCATCGTTTTCCACCACCTCCCCGCCATCGAGCAACGCACCGACGTCGCCCACCCGTCCGAGTACATCCGCCTCTACGTGCCACATGTCAAGGAGGCCATCGCGGGCTTGGCGGCCCCGGTAGCAGCGGTCGTCGTCGACTTCTTCGGGACCCCGCTCCTCGACGTCGCCCACGACCTCGCCGTGCCGGCCTACGTCTACTTCGCGTCCTCCGGCGCCATGCTTGCGCTCATGCTGCGCTTACCGGCCATCCAGGAGGAGCTGATTTCCAGGTTGCGGGAGGAGGGAGGGGTCGACGACGTGCCAGGGCTGCCTCCGGTGCCGGTAGCCTCTATGCCGTCTCCGGTGGTGAACGACTACTCGTGGTTCGCGTACCACGGCCGCCGCTTCCTGGAAGCCAGAGGCATCGTCGTTAACACGGCGGCCGAGCTGGAGCCAGCCGTTCTTGCGTCCATCGCCGGCGGCCGGTGCACCCCTGGTCGCCGGGCTCCCATGGTCTACCCGATCGGGCCGGTGCTCTCACTGAAGCCGCGCGTCGATGCTCGGTCGTCGGCTGCGCACGAGTGCATCCGGTGGCTCGACGCGCAGCCGCCGGCGTCCGTCGTGTTCCTCTGCTTCGGGAGCATGGGGTGGATGAACGCGGAGCAGGCGCGCGAGGTGGCCGCCGGCCTCGAGCGCAGCGAGCACAGGTTCCTGTGGGTGCTGCGCGGCCCACCGGCCGGCAGCTCGTCGCGGTACCCGACGGACGCAAGCCTCGGTGACGTGCTCCCGCACGGGTTCCTGGAGAGAACGAAAGCGAAGGGGATCGTGTGGCCGCGTTGGGCTCCTCAGCCGGAGATCCTCGCCCACGCCGCCGTGGGTGGCTTCGTTACCCACTGTGGCTGGAACTCGGTGCTGGAGAGCCTGTGGCACGGCGTGCCCATGGCGCCGTGGCCGCTCTACGCCGAGCAGCCGCTCAACGCGTTCGAGCTCGTCGCGTGCATGGGTGTCGCTGTTGAGCTTAGGTTCTGCACGAGGACGAGGGGAAGGGACAACTTCGTGGAGGCAACGGAACTGGAGCGAGCTGTACGGAGCTTGATGGGCGGATCAGAGGAGGGGAGGAAGGCAAAGGAGAAGGCCAGCAAGATGAAGGCGGCGTGCCGGAAGGCCGTGGAGAAGGGCGGATCGGCGTATGCTGCTGTGCAGGCAGTGGTGCACGATATGCTAGAAAGACACGTACCCCCGGCACCCAAGTAACGTCCCTGCAGAAGTGACATGCAGATCAGGATTCATGAGGATCAAATATTCTTAAGTTTGGTTAGGTTTATATAAAATATTATCAATATTTATATCTCTAAAATAAATTTTATTATTATGAATCGTGACTATTCTTGCCATGTCATAAAAGCGAAATCGTAAATCACCTATCACCTTATACTATATACAACTAAAACGACTAAAACTAAGATCACTCTTTAGTGCAGTAATCGCCTCAGATCCAACATCGCTTTGCCACCTGTAAAAGGAAACAAAAAAATCACCGTGTTAGCTGCCCCAGAAGGAAACGAGCCAGCAGCGAGAAAAGGAAATGAGCCAGCAATCCTACAAGGCAAGCACCTCTCTCTATTTACATGTGAGGAAACGAGCCAGCGAGAAAAGAAAACACTCGTACAATCTACCCGACAATCACGCATCAGCTTCTCAGCCGTGTGCCTCCTTTCCGAGGAAGGGAAATTCCCGTGCGATCCCTCACCCGGGACTCCTCCTAGGGCCTCCTCCGCGCAGCTCCTCAGCTGCTCCGACGCGCTCCTAGAAACCGCTGCATGCGTCCTTGAGGCAGACGAAGGCAGAGGCAGTCTAGGGCAGGCCAAGCCAGCCGCCCGGGCGGTCACACCGGCCATTGCTAAGGAACCACCACGAGCGCAAGAAAGACCCGCGCTGGACACGACTGCCACCGCTTCGAGCACGCACGCCACCCTGCCGCGGCGGCGTGGAGCACGCTGCCACACCTCCCAACGCTCAAGTCTGGGACTTGGCCCTCCCGCCCATTTGTCGCCCCAACCCCCTCCACTTCCTCTCTCCGCCGCTGCCAACTGGCCAGTCCAGCTCTGTGTGACGGACGGTGGTGGTGGCCCGTGACCCCAAGAGGAGGTGCCGTATCCATCTGTCCCAACATGATTATACAACTAAAAATATTAAAACTAAGACCACTCTTTGGTGCGGTAATCGCCTCATATCCAACGTCGCTCTGCCACCTGCAAAAGGAAACAAAAAAAAATCATTGTGTTAGCCGCCCCAAAAGGAAACGAGCCAGCAGCGAGAAAAGGAAACGAGCTAGCGATCCTGCAAGGCAAGCGCCTCTCTCTGTTTACGTGTGAGGAAACGAGCCAGCGGAAAAGAAAACCCTCGTACAATCTACCCGGCAATCACGCATCGACTCCTCAGCCGTGTGCCTCCTTTCCGAGGAAGGGAAATCCCCATGCGACCCTCACCCGGGAATCCTCCTAGAGCCTCCTCCGCCCGCTCCTCGGCTGCTCCGACGCGCTCCCGGAAACCGCTGCATGCGTCCTTGAGGCAGACAAAGACAGAGGCAGTCTAAGGCAGGCCAAGCTAGCCGCCCGGGCTGGTCACACCGGCCGCTGCCGAGGAACCGCCACGAGCGCAGGAGACCCCGCGCTGGACACGGCTGCCACTTCGAACACGCACGTCGCCCTGCCGCGGTGGCGTGGAGCACGCTGCCGCGGTGGCGTGGAGCTCCCAACACACAAGTCTGGGACTTGGTCCTCCCGCCCATTTGTCGCCCCAACCCCCTCCACTTCCTCTCTCCGCCGCTGCCAACTCGCCCGGTCCAGCTCTGTGTGACGGACGGCGGTGGTGGCCCACGACCCCAAGGAGGCGGTGCCGTATCCATCTGTCCCAGCATGAGCTCGTCCTCAACGCCAGAATTGAAGCACAGTCGTTGCGTGGCAGCAGGCGCGGGACGTTCTGCTGGGCGGGAACGAGGAGATCCACGTCTCCTCCAGTGGCGTTCAGGCTTAGGTCGTCGACGAACACGATGACTGCGAGAGCAGGCTCCTCTTTCTGTTCAGGACTCCGCATCCACCGAGTGCTACTCCTCCACAGCCGTCTTCGTGTGAGCAGGAAATCCGTCAGAGACAAAAAGAAAATGTGAGCCAGTGCTGGTCTATCGAGGGGTCAAGCTTCACCTGATTTGGATGTGGTTTGTTCTTTCAGCAGGTGATTTCCTACATTCCTGTGTTTTTGTTAACAAGGTCTTCTTTTGTGAACAAATAAATACTACGGTATTTCATCTGATCTTGCCTTATGTATATGTCATGTCACTGTCAACCATGTATATTATGCTGCTATGATTTTTCAAGTACAGACATACTATTGATTTCCTATAAAATAGGTATCCAGTTCATGCATGCTTTTTTTGGCTTGGACTGACAGGATCTGCTGTTTATTAAAAAACAGGGGAACCGGCATAAGCTTTGCTCAAAACAAGTTTTTTTTTTTTTGGCATGAACTGACATGGTTGATATTCACGCACCCTTGCTTCGTAGAAGATACTGTCTCCGTTCTAAATTATAAATTGCTTTAACTTTTTTTGTTCATCTATTTTGCAATGTATCTAGATACATAGACAAAAAAAAAGTCAAAACAAATTATAATTTGAAACGGAGGGAGTACATGTCAATACTTCAGCATATGCTTTGTTCAAATTTAACTTGTTGCGTTGTTTGTTTGAACAGAGACCATTTACAGAATATTTTTTGGAAATTTGTATGGAACAGTATGAAGAAAACCATGATCTAAATAATCTCCAATGCTAAAGATATTACATCTTTTTTATAGTTATACATGTTCACAATTCTTTTAATGAAATAATACATTCTACATTGGTGGTGCATATATAATTGTAGAGCTGGAACATGGACTGACCATGAGTTCTTCTAACAATTATTGTTTTTAAAAAAAGAGTTTGTGCTAGACTGGTTCTAGGAAGCAAGAGCCTTCTCGTCCTATCTCCTGCACTATGGTTCAGTGCCTCTCAAATTTACTGAAAAAGTGCTCCTCTTTACCTGAAACTTTTGGTAAGTCATCATGAGGCACCACTAATGCCTTAGTAAATAAAGAAAAAATAATGATCAATATTATTTTCCTTCAGTTAAGCGTACAAATTTCTAAATTGTTGCTCAGTTGAATAGGTAACAGAATAGAATTTTTCCATCCAGCTTTAGGCTCTGGAGCTACTCATTTGTTCGGTGCAGAGGCATGATGGACTGCTGCTTGCCGGGTGGTCGACAACAAGTTGGGAGTAGCAGGGATAGCAGTGCGGGTTATGGCCTGCCACGCTGAAAGAGTACCACCAAGTAGCACTACTAAGGTGAGACAAATGATTGGCAAGTCATCATGAGGCACTACTAATGCTTGAATGATACCGGATGGTGAAGATTACAGAATCCACCACCAATGACTAGCACCATAAATCTACCTCTGAATGTGTTTCCATTTTGTACCTATCATACAACATGACTGTGATCTTTGCTCCTCATAATTAGCAATGTCAACAAATAAATAAATTTATATGGGTGGTTCAAACAAACTGAAAAGAATATGCCTCATTGCAAATTCTGACTATAAAGGTGAAACAATAACATAAACCCAGTTATATGATAATTATAATTAAATCAGTATCGTCAGTATGTGCCTCACCACCATTAATTTATCAGGATATTGGTTGCCGTTGCAATCTGATTACATATGCATCATGGTGATAGGTAGACTCTTTTGTGGTTTAAATATGACTGCTTTGTCTAAGTAGAAGATCTTTGAGATTTTCCCTTATTGTGGCCATTCTTGGGTTTCTATTACAGTACACATTTTTTATGCTTTGAATTTGTAGCAATCTGCGATTTGATCTCAGATCAGCTGGTTAGGTTCCTTGTGGTAGAACCTACCCACTTGGATTCAAGTCTTAGACTTAACATGGGTGATCGTATTTTTCTAAAATTATTTTAGGATTTATCGGCCATTATACTTTAAGTGGTAATAAGCAACGTTCCCGTTGACAACGAAGTGCCTGTGGTGACTTCGGGAATCTCCTGATCTGCCGGCTCAGTCCTTCGGAAGTGCTCATAGAGGTAGAGTTTGTACGTGTGAATTTGTGGTAATCGAGGAACAAATCAAAGAGCAACAGGATATATTACAAGCCAGATCTAGAAGATCCTTGCGAGATATCTATCGTAGGTGCCTAATTTTGTCCCCACAAGATTGTTACATCCCTTTTGGACAGCTCTTCTTATTAAACTGAGATTTTTTTGGTTTTGGTTCTTTTGATTTTGCAGAACACCAACTCGCTTCTTTGATTTTGTAAATAGGATACATCATCCTAGCCGCACCATGAAAAGGACTATGTAGTAGAGTTTGTGAACTCGCTTTTTGGATTAATAAATGACACTTTAACATTGATATTTAATTTTATAGTATTATTTGTGATCCATATGTTTTTAATAAAAATGTATAGCTGTCCCATAGCAATTCACGGGCACGCTATCTGGTTTTGTAAATCTATGGCAACAGTAGTGTTTCACAAATGAGTCTTTTTCCCTAAGGCGGCATGCGGGTCCAAGTGACAAGGTCCGACGTCCATGTGTTTCCTCTAAGCGGAAAAAAAACCCTACACCCACCTATCAAAGGTTTAAAATGGTTAGAACTATGACAACTTAGAAGGCATCACTATGTATTTGGTGTGAGGAGGAAAAGATTTTAAAATACGAAAGGAAAATTTTAAAAATATGTTGAACCAAGTAGAAAAACTAAAAATAAAAATAGTTGTGCAAAGGATTTGAACCTAAGACCTACCCTCTTAAGCTAAAAAGGCATTGAGCTACTAATATGTATGGCAAAAACTAAAGTACGATTTTTTTTTAATATTAAAGCCTTTTATTTTATCTTCTTCCCTCGGCACAGCCACGGATCTTTCCTCCCTATCTCTAATTTCGTGGACCATGGGCTCAGCTCAGAAATGCCACCCAGAGAAGAAGTCACCTAAGAGCAGGGTGGAAGACCACCACTAAGCTTGGCATTGTATCAGCCTACTAATGCACCAAATTTTTTTTCCTACGTCCACACGCAAAAAAGTCCCCCGCTGAGGAGCCCCGCCTTAATGCACCCACAAAATTGTACCCAAAAAATCAACAACATTAAAATGGACAGCCCAGATTTCATTCTAAACCTTCTCTCTCCTTACTCATTCACATCTGACGGCTCAGATCAAAAGTGTCACGTATCCCCTCCTCACCCGTGAAAACGAACGCAGGCGAAACGCCGCAAATCACACGCGCTCGCCGCCATCCCGGCAACGCTGCTCGCCGCCATCGCGTACTTGCCTGCGTAGGGTTTGCTCGCCGCCTCCGCCCGGACGACCGGTCCTACTCCCGCGATCAGACGGCACAGATGTCATGCTCCTCCGCCTGGACAACACGACACACGTGGGGCGGCAGCGCTGCGGCATGACCAGCGACGGCGGCGCAGTCAACAGAGGCGGCAGATGCGGCTGCCTGGTGCGCCTTTGATCCATCCCGTGCAGGTGCAGTCGCAGCGTCGCGTCCTGTGATCCGTTCAAGTTCTGACGTAGCAACAAATCCGGTTGAGTCCTTTGTCAATTGCCCAGTGCACTTTTGCTGAAGAGTTTCAGTTTCATATATCTGTTTGTCTTTCACCTTAGTTAATTCTCTTGCACAGCCCAGCGACTGCAGCCGTTCCATCCGTTCCGTCGCACGCCTGACTACCTTCTTTCATCTAAATGCTAGGAGCCATGGTTGCTAGCTTCTTCCAGCACAAATGAACGTGTGTGTGCATGCATCATCTAATCTAAATAGAGTAGTACTCAAAGCTTCACGAAAGCACCCTTGATGACACCATATTATAAATCCTTTTCACGAAGGCTAACTAATTAATATTTGGGTAAATACTTTTCATTTCATCTCACCATATTATAAATAAAATAAATTGTTAATCAGATTCCAGTTCAAGTGCCAACAAGATAATGAGAAGCCAAAGGATACTTGTAACTTTGATCAGAGATGAAGCCAGGAATAGCGTTAGCGGGGGCTAGCTTCCTCTTATTCTTCCCCAAGCCCCTCCAACATATATTTTAACAACTTCTTTGAAGATCTCTAAGACATGATTAAGGCCTTGGGCAGAATAAAAATTAGATAATAAATAAATATAGATATCGGTTGTTTTTATGTGCATCATAAAAATAAAGCCGTTGCGTTAGTACGGGCATTATACTATTAGCTTCAATTGCATGAATTTCTACATATGTGCTGCCAAAAGATATCAGCAAATCAACCTACTAATGCACCAGATTTTCTTTCCTACAGCCACACACAAAAAAAGTCCCCCGCTGAGGAGCCCCGTCTTGATGCACCCACGAAATTGTACCCAGAAAACCAATACAATTAAAATAGACAGCCCAGATTTATTTTCAATCATTCTCTATCCTTACTCATTCACATCACACGGCCCGGATCAAAAGTATCACACATCCTCCCCTCCACCCTCGACCTCCCGCGCGATAACACCGGTGCCGCCGCACGCAAACGCAAACCACGCTGCCCTTCTTGCTGCACGGTGGTGACCTGCTTAGCAGGATCAGCAGGACGAGCAGGCCAGATCGCCTGGTGCCGCGAAGAAAGCCGCCGTCCACTGCTCGCCTATCGCCGGACGAGCAGCCCTGTTGGCCATCGACATCTACTGCCGGACCGCTGACCAAAGATCGTCTGGTGCCGCGATGATCGCCACCGCCGCTGCTCGCGCGCGGCGCGCACACGGTCGCAGGGCCTCCACGCAAGCGACGGGCGCCCAGCGTTGGAATGACGGAGCGGCGGCGATCGAGCGACGCGGCGGCGGATCACAATCGCGACGAGGCGGCGGTGATCGAGCGGCGGCGCAGCAGATCACGATCGCGACGCAGCGTGCATCGCGCCGCCCGGCGAACGGACAGTACACCGCGCGCACGACTTCACGAACTGCACGCGCTCAAGTTCGTCCGGTATATACACGTCAGGTTTATTAGATCCCATTTCACCTAACTGCTGTGATTTGTTATTACGATTTGGTTCACAACCTTGCATATGCACGCCCCGTAGCTGTCCACCAGGTTATGCATGGATTATGTTATCTAAAGCTCTGAAGATTAACCTTCCTTTTTACATCAGGCTAGCCGAATAATACGCAAGCCCAATCTCTGAACTTTGACAAAGGTCTGAATTTTGAGTCTGAATATTATGCTGACATTTGCGACAAAACAAATAGTGGTTCCAGGACATCTCAGGTTGCAACCAAATGAAATGTATGTCTCAGTTAAAATGTTCAGCCAACGAGTTCTTTTTGAAGCTGCTTGGCCCCAGCCACTACAAACTGAAGTTACCTTTTATTTATCTTATTTTTTTAGATAAAGGAACCTTTTATTTATCTTATACAATGATGAATAATTTCAGTTCAGTTATAGTTCAATTTTCCATAAGTAAGTTTGATTGAGTTGACCCAACCAAATGAAGGTTTTTTTATTTCAGCCCAGAACAAGAGCACTTTTCAATTCAGTTTCATGGCTTATTTAATTTCTTATTTTCATTGCAACCTTTCAGGTTTTGAAGGGTGATCAATTGTGATTAACGTAAAGACCATAAGTCAGACTTTGAATTCTGTGAGGATGAAAAGAAGACCAAAATAGGCTATTTGAAGGGGGGGAAAAGTAATAGATGCATCCACATGATTAGGAGGATGAAGAGTGGTAGTTGGGTCCTTTCTGTGACTATTGAGGATGTTCACGATCTAGAGGAACTGTTAGCTGTTGAAGAATTTAGACAAGCACTACCCTTGGATGAGCTGTTGCCTGCAAGACATGATGACTACCGTATGATGCTGAGGTATATATATGCAGTAAATTATGATGCACCTTTTTATTTTGCTTGATGCGTTGGTTTTCATTTTTCCAAAGCACAAGTGCACAGCCCAACCTGAGCTAAATCTGGTCTGTATATTTCTGAAAGCATGGAAATTTGATATCGACAAATCAAATCAAATGTGGATTGATATGCTTCAATGGTGGAGTGAGTATTTGGCACTGATACGATTGTGGAGGTTAGTGGCTGACCATATTCATAAGACAGATTAATTAAATTATATAACTGAAGTTTAGAACTAGATAGATACTAATTAATGGCTATGCCTCAAACTTGATCTTGACTGGGTATGCGTGACTGGTATCTTTTTTAGAGGTTACCAGCTTCAACTGTTTTTCTTGTAGCAATTGTTCTCAAACAGGAAAAAATGGAATGAAAAAGTTGGCTACGAAGTTTGAGGTTAGCAGTTTGTGAATATTTTTCATGTAGCAAGGCATGGGTATTCTTTTTTCTTTGATGAAATTTAAGTTGTCAGCTCATATTTTGGTTGTTTTAATTTGTATGAATGCTGCCATAGCATTAGAGTGGTCTACATAAATATTGAGAATTCCTTTCAATTTGAGAACTACCTTTTATATATTCATGGTAACTCCCTATCCAAATATGTTAATTTTCACAATTTCTGGTTCAGTTTGGAGCATTCTGTTGGACCATTAAAAAAAATGAGAACTGTGTGCTGATGTTTGAGATTGTTGAATCCTGGTCTATATTTGAGGGCAATGGCAAAATATATATACACATTTTTGTGCAACAACGAAAAATATAAATTTAAGTTGTTTGATTTCTATTACCAGATATCACCGTAGCGTTAGCACGGGCAATATACTAGTTGGTGTTAAATATATTGAGAAACTGTGCCTACTAGAGTGTGCTCGATGGGCGGACATGGCTCGAAGGCCCGAGGCCCAGGCGTAGTGCGGGGTGTAGGCGCGCGACTAGCTTGTCGTGGCCCGCTGGCTGCCGAGGCCCAGGTGGAATGCGCGGGAGGTGGAAGGGTAAGAAGGGCCGCTCCTCCAGTGATCTCGCAGTCTCGCAGATCTATGTCTATAGGAGCTTGCTGATCCATCGAATTTGCTATTTTTTCTAACTGATGAAATAATTTGTACAGTTATTTTGTCTAGAAATACTTGGTATAGTTTTATTTTAATCCAACAAGTACTCCAGATATGTCTTACCTATTTTTACCAGCATCACATTGCCTACCTAAAGAAAAAAATTCTACCAGTGTAGTAGGTCCAACTTACTGATGATCGTTGTAAACCAACTTCCTGCTGTTGTGCATGGTCGTTGACGATTGTGATGTGTCGTTTGTGGTCGGAACGAAGACGAATTAAAGATGTCAGGAAGGTTCATCCACTCAAGGCTGCTTTATTATATGATATAGCTGGAGTGACAATGACATATGGAAAAAATGTTCATAAAAAAAAAAACATATGGAAAAAAAGTGTAGTAACCCTGTTGATCTACTTCGTCAGCAATCAATATCTTTCTAATTAATCGTGAAGTTCTTTGTCCAAAAAAAAAACGTGAAGTATTTTTCGTATGGTTCGATCAACAACTGGGCATCCTTGTTTTCTGCGCTGCCATTTCATACTTGACCACATGAAAATCAAAATGCTAAAAATCCTTTCGGTGAAAGTACAGGATATATACTTGGCTGCAGAAAGGACTTCCACTTGGGACTGGGTCGGCAGGCTAACAATGACTTATATTTGTATTATTGTATACTTTCTTCACTCGTCATAATGAAAAACATGCCACGGCACACTCGATAAAAATAAAAAGAAATAAAATGTTATGCCTGAAATCTCGACAGCAATTAGACAATCCAGATGTAGAATAAGACACAATATATACAACCAATACATAAGAGTATTACTAGTTGAATAAATAGCATATATTACCACAATTATCAGAGCATAGCATCAATACACAGCCAGCACAAATTACTGTTTGCCCAGGCCACAGAATTACACACGCATGTCCGATATAATGCATCGGCCATACTCACACGAACACACAATTATGCTAGCAGTCCCTGCTTAATTGGCTGCAGGTCAGGTTACAATCAGCATATATAATTAACTAGGGTTTTTCAGGCAGCGATTGGGATGATCGATATAGCACGTACATACACCCCTTCGGCCGGTACGGTGCACAAACAAGCACACCACAGTTGGACAGGGAGGGATACGATTCAGTTAGTACGCAACGACACAGGGCCGCCGTGGCAGGGTAGACGACCGACCGACACCCACATATTTATGGGTAACTACTAGTAGTAATGCTAGCATATATCATGCTGCATGACAGAAGAGAGAGAGCATGCTTAGATAGGTTTATCTGATCTGGAAGCGGTTCCCGGCGGCGCCCGGGTCGTCCCGGCCGTTCTGGTCCGGGTGTTGGCGGAATCCATTGCCGCCGCCGCCGTGCGCGTCGGCCGAGCTCTTCCGGCGCCGCTCGTTGTGCCCCGCCAGACGCAGGCGGCAGCTGCGCTTGATGTCGTCGAACTCCGACAGCTCGTGGAACCTGCAAAAGTACGTTACAGGTCAGCATGCACGCACGTACTGTCGTCAAATCGAAGGGGCACAGCTCGACACGATCACGGGGTAAAAATGCGGCGATCTATAGGGCATGGCATCGACGGCTTCAATTCGCACTTCCACGGCCGGAATCTGGTGCTATGCGTGTGTCTGTACTGTGTGTTTGTGGGCACATGCGCGCGCGCGCAAAAGCGGCGACAACAAAAGAGGCCGTATTTTAGCACTATCGATCCATCCCAGCCAGGTCCACGGCCCTGTCCATATCACATCATAGATTCACAGCATAAAAAAAAAGAAAAAGAAGATCCAAAAGCTAGCAGCGTTAACGGTGAGTTTACGTTTAATTTGGATATTAAGCAGAGCACCTGAAGATCAGAACGCGACAAGACAATTTGTCTTGTCTGCTTCTTCGGTAGTTCAGTTATCGATTGTCATTGCCAAACATGCATGAGAATTCATTTACAAGACAAGATTGCACTCAATGGTAAACATATATATGCATGCTACTAAATATAATATATACAAGCGGGTTTGGTTGCTAGGCACAGCTTGTTAATAATTTAATTTATTATCACATCTTAGCCAAGTTTGTTCCAACTTTGAGTGTTATTTAGGTACCACCACAAAGTGTAAGAAGATTTGCCTCTAATAAACTAGATCCTAAACACCAATCAATTACTAAAAAGGCGTGGCGATTCTCTTGGAAAGTTTTCTAAAGTGTGACAAAGACTTTTAAATACTTAACCTTGGGCAAGTGTGGCAAATTTGCAATGCCCAACTAGAGATTCTTTGTTTCCTTTATCATAGCAAGCACACTCGCGACTGTTGCAAGAAACCGATTAATTAGGAGCACCATGAAGCTAGAACGGTGTAGATGATGGACCACAATAGGTTTGCTTGTTCCATTAGAAAACCTACTACTACTATCACTTGTGAGCTATAGGCACAGTGTATGAAACGACCAGTAGTACTCAAGCATAGTGTAAACGTCATATGTATGATGTCTTTGTCAGTGCAGTGGGCTCAACAGCACTAGGACAGCATGAACAGTACTGCTACCTAGCAGGGACCAACAAGAACTTGTCATCACGCACATTAACATCAGGCTAGCTACCAAAGCAAGCCTGACGCTGCTGCTGCTCATGCATGCATCATGCGGTGCACATGCATGCATGCATGGAGATTGTTGGACTGGAGACTTGTTGAAAAGTCGTCGCACGCAGCAAGATGCTGAAAGCCACAGGATCGATCGATCGATCATGGAGAAAGAGAACCAGAGAGCAGCAGCAGTGAAATGACGACTGGAATCTGATTTGGGGGCAAGTCCCAGCATGGCATTGTCCAAATGCTGCTGCCAAGTGCTTGCCACTCCACTCCAAGTTTATTCTTCTCAGTCAGAAACGTACGTGGAGCAAATTACACGGCCCAAGAAGCAAGGCATAAAGCATCAGGGACAGACGACACAGACCAAAAGCTTAACTCATCTGTCTAAGATACGTAGGAGAACTAATCCATGCCTAACATTCCACATACACCACATCATTGCTACTACTGATCATCAGTTATGCCAAAGATGTAAAAGCTAAGAGGAAGGCCGGGCGGGGCCCAGCCGGGGGCCGGCCCAACGGAGAGCACCACAACACACAACCCACTGCCCTTTCAAAGCCGAAGCAGGCGCCAGGCGGGCAGGGGAGACTGGAGAGGACAATGATGTCCACCACCTTGTCAATTGTCAAGGGACGAAAATAAATACGACTGCTAGCTGGGTGCACCAGCAAAGCAAGATTAATATAAATACTAATCCGCTGAGGCAGCCAAAAGCATGAAACCTAGTCTAGTCCAAAAATAAAAAGTGTCCGTCCTCGCTCTAATCTAATCCTGCTTCTCTTCTTTTTTCTGACATGACATGACATGGTTCGGTTAATGCCTTAATGGTTAGTTACTGGTACTACTAATGAACATACATCGTCCTAGAACAGTAACAGTAACTTCCACTGATCCATTTTTGAGTGCGGCAGGTCTCAGGTCAGGGTGTGTGACGTACGGCCGGAGCATCTTATCTCTCGGTTAGGCTAGGCTCACATGATTAGACTACCAGAGCGACAGTGGCGCTGCTGGAGTCACCAAAAGAGGAACTCATATACTCCCTCCGTCCCTTTTTATTTGTCGCTTCGCTTCCCGAGACACAAATGTCGGTAATTTTAATAAATAATAAATATCATCGATTAGTATCATAATTAATATCATCGGAAAGATCTTTGGATCTAATTTTTTAATAAAATTATTTGGAGATATAAATATTGTACATATTTTTTATAAATTAAGTCAAATTTGTGGCACGTATCCCACGGCGACAAATAAAAAGGGACGGAGGGAGTATACTGTAAATCCAGATTATTCCGGATGCAATGTGACGCTGGAGGAGTATAAGTGATGAAGAGCAAGCTAGGCATGAGAGAGGCCACTAGAAATCTTATATATATTGCTAACCTATTTAACTTCTTTTATATTTTGCCACGGCGCTACTTCGATCCAAGAGCTTTGCATATATGAGACAGGCCACTACAAATATTGCAGGCTCATCATGCTATCACCATGCATGATCCAAGAAAAAGCTATAAGCTTTTGAAGATCCATGGACTTCAGGCACTAATGTTTTTTTTTTTCTCTCTCTCTGTAACTCTAACTAATAAAAAAGGAACTAATTAAGCTAGTAGTCACTACTCACTAGTCAGTAGTACGAACTGGAAGTGGCTCGATCGACAAGTTTAGGGCGGGAGTGGGGCTTACCGGCTGCATTGCTGGCAGAAGCGCTGGCGAAGGCCGGCGACGAGCACGACGGGGGCCTTGGAATGCGCCTCGCACACCTTGTGCCTCCGGTTGTACGGCTTCTCGTCGGTCATCAGGTTGGCGTTGCACCGCTCCGCCTGGCACCTCGGGCCGCCGCCTGCCGCGACAGACGCCGCCGCCGCCGCGCCCCTCCTCCTCGCCGCCACCGCCACCGGGGAGGAGCTGGAGGCGGCGGCGCCGCCCGCCGCCCCGCCCCGCCTCGCCGCCACCGGGGAGGCGTCTCCCACGGCCGCCATCTTCGTGGGCATGCCGTCCTCCTCCCCGCGCCGCTGCAGCGCGTCGGCGGCCGCCCCGGATTCCGAGCTGTTGTCGCCGGCCGCGGCCGCGGCTGCGAGCGCGGCCATGGACGCCGCTGCCGAGCTCGCGGAGCCCTTGCTGGACTTACTCTTGCGGTCCATGGCGGCGCCGCCGGCGGGAGGAGACCGGCCTGGTGGGCGATCGAGGTGCGGCCCGAGAGCTGGCGAGGTGAAGCTGGAGCTCCGGTGCCGTGCCTCTCATGAGTGGAAGACGGAGGAGGGGGGTGGAAAAGCGTTGAAAGGGATATAAAGCCGGGTGCCGTGTGTGTGGAGGCAAGGCGCGCATGTGGGCCCCGTACCACAGCGGGTACATGTACGTACACGTATGCATACGCTTGTGCATGCACATGACTTGCCAGCGTGCGTATGCCGTATGCGTATGTCTATATATACGTACGTACACGGCCATCATTCATACAATAGTCTCCCTGTCAAAGAAGCGAAAGTCAGTCAGGTGGACCCTAGGATAATGGTACGGTAGATCTAGGGAGATCTGTGGGAACGTAGAGATAGAAGCTTTTATTTTTTCTCTCACAACAAATCGGTCATTTTTTGCTTTATATATGCTAACTTAAGGATCCTAATGGCTTTATTTGGCCATAGTTTACTCCACATGGTTTCATGTAAATTTTATAGACTAGTCCATCAACCCGTGCTTTGCACTCCGCTAAAATTTTAAGAGATGTACCCACCGTTCAATATATCTAATAGTAAATAATTTTTATACTAAATTGTATACTTTCTTTATGTTTATTTTCTATAAAATAGGCGTAATAGATACTTCATAGTCTATACCAGTTATCATAAACTTATTAATTACCCCATTTATAAGACATTGACTTATATGTTTTTCATCGATTTATATTTTTTCCTTTCTATTAGATTAAAACCTTGCAGTTAACTATAACGGTCCTTACCCCATTACATATCTTATGAAGTCTTGAATCTAAATTATGATTTTCTACAATTTTGTCTTATTAACTGTTGTATTTTTTCAACGTCAAGTTAAAACTTTTGTACTTAATGCATATTTTATTAACTCTTCTGTTTGCACTTTTTAAAATAAGTATATTAGGTCATAGAGCATGTTTACTAAATAGCATAAGTAATCATTTGAATCTTATGTCATAACACTTGAGGTAAGTGATAGAGGTTGAATATTCTATGTGTGTAGCAAAGTGCTAATCTCAAAAAAATTAACAGTAAGTCATACAACATTCTACTTTTTAATTAAACTAAAATAATTTTAAAGATTAGAGAAACATATATGCCTAGCAGTGGTGTCTCCCATATTTTCAAGATGATTGAATTTTCTTGTCAAAAAATTATATGTGTAGACTGGTTATACCATAAATATAAAGGTGTCAAATATTTAGTTAAAATATGTCAATAAATTTAAAGAAGTAACCTAAATAAATTATATTTCATGATTACTAATATGATTTTAAATAATTTGTTAGTATCATTAGTATATATATATATGAGTGAAACTCTATTATTTTTAATATTTTATTTAAAAATTATTTTTTTAATTAAAAAAAGTTTAGATCTCAGTAGTATTGGTTCAGATATCATTTAAGTTGAAGCTCAGATTGTAATCTAGTATTACACTTGTTAAATTTGTTATAGCAATTATATTATCAATAGTGAAATTATATAATGTTTTATTTAAAATATATAAAATTATTTAAAATAATAAACTATGAAATTAATTATCATGTAGCATCAACATAATATAAAGTGAATTGTCAATGTCATGTTATTACTACGTAGTTTGTAAATTAAATATTTTTATTTTTTATAAGAAATTAAAAACATTTATCCTATCGTGTGTGTATATATATATATATATATATATATATATATATATATATATATATATATACTCAGTATACATGGTCAAACATGCCATATGGTTATTTTATAACCATAGAACTTTAAGATTTATAAATTAATAAATATATATGTCTATAGATATTGATTTATTTTTTAGTAGAATATATTAGTGTTTACCTATAGATTTGAATGATATTTTTGTTTATCTTCTATAATGACTTATAGATTCAAATAGAAAGATACTTTATATTTTCTTTCATAACAACATGCATAGATAGGTTGGATGTAATTTTAGGACGCTATTTTGCATTAACTTTGATAATTATAAAGGTGGGTAATATATAAAATTAATACCATATATTTAAAATTATCTTTCATAATGATAGAACCGAAATCTAAATATAAATTAGAGGTTTGCTTTAAATTATTATTTCTAATAGCAAAAGGTACGTAATTTAGATACAACGCGAGGGGTTTATTTTTATTTATTTATCATAATAGCAAAGTGGGTAATTTAGATATAAATCTAGGGGTTATTTTGATTTACTTTTCATAATGATAGATGTACGTGGAAAATTTGTATAAAATTTAGGGGGTTATCTTAAATTATTCTTCATAATGGCAAGTGGTGGGTAATTTAAATACAAAATTATGGGGTTATTTTATGTATTTTTTATAATGGCGGTGGGTAATTTTTTTATAAATTGCAACAGATCCGATGGCCATTATCAACTATGATGATTAGTGTCTATCAAATTAAAGGCCGGATGTTTTCTCGATTATTGTGGGAATTTCTAGGATTTATCTTTTTTTTTCTTAGCGCGTCTGGTGAGAATCAACGTGGTGTCTCCGTTGGAGCCTCTAATTTGTAATAGTAAGATGATATAATTGTTTAAGCGGATATGACATAACTATATTTGCAATGGTTATGATTTTAATGACCAAGTGGCAGCATAGTCATTGGGATTGTCAAGATCATGAGAAAATACTTTAGGATGTTCCTCCGATGTGGTGCAACAAAAAAGGAGAAAACCACGATGAAGTCATTGGCAAAATCAGTAAACTCCTAGAAAAGGAATATGCGCACGAGATAATCTAATCTTGAAGAAATGCAAGCACCGAACATAATAGGAAATATTCACTAAGCACCAAACCTATACTATAGGAAATATATTTTCACAAAGCACTAGACATAACAGGAAATATTACACTAAATAATCCGTTGAAAATAAAATTACAAGAATCAAGTATTGCAAAGTGTGATAGATAAGGGTGGATGATATGGTGATAAACACACTGGAATTTTATCACTCAATAGAGCATTTTTTTAGAGAATGGTTGTATAAAGAGAAGACCCAAGTGTTACCGCACTAGATGATCAAGTGACGAAGGAGATGAACAGTAGAGAATTCAATTGACAAAGAGAAGACCCAAGTGTTACCGCACTATATCTTGATTTAGCTTGTCGTTATTTGTTAGTTAAGTATGTTCACGAGAGTATATTAGTGAAATTGGTAATTTTCTTTCCCTCTATGTCTAATTGTTCATCCAACTGAATTACCTCAGTGCGCTACATGTGTGCATATATGCTATGAAACAGTTGTTTGTTGCCATGTTTTTTTTCTTTATATTGTGCAATTAAGATGGCTATGTAAAATTTATGGTCCTTTGTGCATCGGGCATTGAAATAATTTTTGTAGCTAGTTAGTTTCTAAACCCTTCTCCTAGGAGCATTTTTATTAAGATTTGCCACTATGGCCATCTAATCAAAGTCGTCAAGGACCATAGTTATTTTTCTTATGAAAAAATCTCTATAGTTATTTTTCTAAAACATAGTTTACCACCTCTGCCCTACAAATATTGTATTCTAGCATTTAAATTTGTTCAACAAATAGTTACCTTTGGATTAACTCGAAGGATATGCCATATGTGGAACTAACCATAGATGCATGCGCAATTAATTACTGTGAATACCAGGCATATAAATGGAATAATCTATTTTATCAGGATCACATTGCCGAGATAAAGAAAATACATTTGCAATAACTGTGACCACTACATGAGAGATCAACTTCTCGGCTCGAATTATGTAAAATAAATCTCTGTGACTCTTTCAACAGAGTATAACATTTTACGAGACCATAGTACGAAGTCCTACTTATGGACTGACATCATTGTAAACCTAGTACTTCATGAGTGTTTTTCTAGACCAGCACAAAAATAAGAATCGTTTCCAAGTGAGTATGCTTGAGACGTTTCTATTGCTGTGGCGTTTGACAACGATTTTGGACACTTTGTGAACTCAAGTTTCTTTCATATGACTTCAATTTGGACACTTTGTTTCTACAAATGTTACATATCAAACTAAGACTGCTCAGATTATTAGATTCCTTGCGCTGGAATACGTCATTAAAGTCCTAGTATGACATAGTGCGTGCAATTTTCATGAATTTAGTCCAAAAAGAAGCATCACTGTTCATTTAGTGATAGATGACATATCCGTCGTTTGGGAAAAAACCGAAAATATTACATCTGAAATAGACAATTCAAAATAGACGAAGCAGCTTAGAAAATTAAAAGATGTGGCATGAGTCACGTATTACGCAGTAGATAGACACAACACATACAGCCACCAATGAATATTACTACTCGAAAAAAATATTAAATAGCATATATTACCACAACATCGATACAGAGCCTGCACTGCACAGATTAATGTTGTTGGCATACACAGGCCACAGGATTACACATCCGATAATCCATCCCACAACTACAATAACAGCGCCTGCTTAATTGCCTGCAGGTTACGCCACAATGAGCACAATTAAACTAGGTTTTGTGGCAGATGGCCAGCATACAGCACATACACAACCTCCGGTTGGTGCACATACAAAGCACAGTACTTACAGGAGTTCATGTGCTGTGCACTGCCACTTAATTAAGTTAGCACGTAGTAGTAGCAGCAGCAGCATTACATATAGCATACGCTGCACAGGACAGGGTTAGGCACACACAGACTGACGACACAACACATATCGATCGGATTATGGCTGGGTAATACTAGTTGCATCCTGCATGACAGAAGAGAGAGAGCATGCTGATATAGGCTTTATCTGATGTGGAGGTGGTTCCCCGGGTCGCCCCGGCCGCCGCCGTTCTGATCCTGCGCCTCGGCCGGGTTCCTCCGGCGCCGCTCGTTGTGCCCCGCCAGGCGCAGGCGGCAGCTGCGCTTGGTGTCGTCGAAGTGCGACAGCTCGTGGAACCTGCAGCAAGCAGACGGGATCATGAGTGAGCTAGAGGGGCAGAGAGACAGAGAGAGAGAGAGAGAGAGAGAGCCTCGTGGACTGTGACATGGAGTTTGGAGTAACCCAAATAGGAACCGGTATCCAATTAGAGGAGCACGGTTCAGTTCCCAAAGAGCTCGCATGAGACTTGAGTGGCCTGCTGCAAGATCTTGAGTTGAAAATGCAACAGCTCATCATGCTATATTATTGCTATCCATGATCCAAGAAAAAGCTGCAAGCTTTCTCAAGAGATCCGACGCAAAACTTCAGGCGCTAAGTCACTTTTAAGACGAATTAAGTTCATTTAATTTTAGTAGTACTCAGTACGAACTGAAAGTGGACGGTGGTGCTTTTGAGCATGTCACGCACGCCGGACTGCACTGCACTGCACCCATGTGCGGCGACCAGGCGCCGGGCTTACCGGCTGCATTGCTGGCAGAAGCGCTGGCGGAGGCCGGCGAGGAGCACCACGGACGCCTTGCGGTGCGCGTCGCACACCTTGTGCCTCCGGTTGTACCGCTTCTCCACGCCCATGTCGGCGTTGCACCGCTCCACCTGGCAGCTCGGCCCGACGCTGCCGCCGCCGCCCGACGCGACGGCCACGGCGGCCGAGCCCCTCCTCGCCGGCGCCGCCACCGGGGAGGCGCCGGACGCCGCCGCGACCCTCCTCGCCGCCGCTCGGGAGGAGCTGGACGACGAGGCGCCACCACCCACGGCCGCCAGCTCTGCCGCGGGATTGTTGCCCTCCATCCCTTGCGGCGGCGGCGCCGCGCCATTGTTGGCCGCCCCGGAGTCGTCCGAGCCGTCGCCAGACGCCGCGGCGGCCGCGAGCGCGGCCATGGACGCCCCCCGCCGAGCTCGATGGTCCCATGGCGGTGCCGGCGGAGGAGGAGTCGGGCATAGGCGGTCGAGAGCTGGCGAGGGCGGATCGGCCGGAGCTGGAGGTCCTGGAGCTGTGCTGTGCTACCTTGCTAAGCTCTCGACATGGGTCATGAGAGGAATGGAAGATTGGGGAAGTGGTGGGCTAGAAAAATGTTGAAAGGGATATAAAGACGGGTGCCATCTGTGTGGAGGCAGGACGACGCACATGTGGGCCCCGTACAACGACTGGTACGTGTACGTACTGTACAGACTTGCAAATGTACATCGGTATGTGGCCGAGTGCTAATGTATAGGAGTATAATCCCTACTCTCTATATACATATCGATTATTGATGTGGGATGTAGAGCTCCTGGACTAGAAGCGTAGAAACAGTTAGAAGCCTAGCCCTGGAATTCCTACAAAAATTAAATCTAAACATATATTATTCTTTTTCCACGTAATATGTTTACTTCTATTAAAGGAAGAAAGTTTGCTTTCTCCGTCATTAATCACAACATTCAGACAAGACCAGACAGGCTCAGTCTCTCTCGTGCTTATTACTGTAGTACAGTATGTCTAAACACTACCACTTTATTAATTAGACTAGTGTGTACAAGTATGGAGCGTTCCATTGATCGTTACTCTCTCCTGCGCTATATAAGCGAGGACAGTGCGTTCAAGCATGCGGAGCCTGATCCAAAAGTGAATTGGAACAACATGATCAACGTGCAAGCCTTTGATATACATATGAGTTAGATCAACGTGCGTCCATGCACAATACAAAGTTTAATTTTAAGATAAATTGATAATATACATGATGTGATTGTAGAATAAATCTTCAAGTCGACGTAAGTAACCACACAACATGTTGTATGCCCATTACAAGGTATACATACGTGTTTCCTAGTCTATATAATATCAAAAGCAATAAAAGTAAAATTCCAACCCCTGTTTCCCTAATTGTTGTTCCATATGTACACTTGGTTAAATTTAAAAAACTTTAACTCTCTAAAATTTTTGAAATGTCTTATAATTTAAAATGGAGGGAGTACTATGTAGTACTTTAAAAATGCCTACGGATTGAGTTACTCCGGTTTCATTCACCACCATTCATGTGCACGTACGCCGTACAAGCCAAGCCAATAATTACATATTTACCTAGTATTTGGCCCACGGCACACGCACTTTCAACTTCCCTGGTTCTATAATGTACTCCCTCCGTTCATTTATCTTCTTCATCTAAGTCTTTAGCGCAATGACCAAGGAACGTAGAAAAAAACACTCGGTTTGCATTTAATAAGCAAAGTAAAGAGAAGGAACAACTAATGAGCAACAAAGAGGCAATAAATACAAGCAAGTGGTAGCCAATGAGCAAACAAAGGGACAATAAATGCGTACAAGTTCCAAGCTAAGATGAAGGAAATTTTTGAATAAAAAGATTTTGCTTAGATGAAGGAGATAAATGAATAGAGAAAGTAACTGTATTGGGTTTATTACTTAGTAGGAAAAAGTCTAAATTCCCCCGAACTATTTTTTTGTTTAACCTAGGCTTACGAACTACAAAACCAGGTATTCTACACTCTGAACTTTCGAAACTAGTGCAAATAACCCCCTGGGGCGGTTTTGGAGGGGGTGGTTTTGCTACAGTAATGTGGTTTTTTGTCTTTTTTTTTTTTTATTTTGGCTAAATCTTTGAAAAATTATAGTAAAGTAAACAAAAAATTTATAAAATAGAAAATCTAATTTTGTTGGACTCCACATCCATAGATCTACACAGTGAACATATAATATAGTATATTTTAGTATAAAGTTTTTTTGCTGTAATTTTAGACTTATGTTTTTTTTGTAATTAAATGGAATAATTCATAGCTGTAATTTCTATAGTCAAATTGTGGTGAAATTTTTATGATGAGATTATTATAGTATGCTTGAACTGTAGTAAAAATTTTATATTTATTAGATCATTTATAGATTTATTTATATTTAACAAGCATAAACCTAAGTATGAATCTAAATAAATCTATAACTAAGTTATAAATGATTCAATAAGTATGAAATTTTTACTATAGTTCAAGCATATCATAATAAGCTCACCATAAAAATTTCACCACAATTCGACCATAGAAATTACGGCTATGAATTATTCCATTTAATTACAAAAAACATAGGTCTAAAATTACAACAAAAACTTTGTATTAAAATATACTATATTATATGTTCACTGTGTAGATCTACTGATGTGGAGTCCAACAAAATTAGATTTTTTATTTTATAATCTTTCTGTGATTTACTATGATTTTTCAAAGATTCAGCCGAAATAATTATAAAAAAAGACAAAATTGTGTTACTGTAGCAAAACCAACCTCCAAAACCGCCTCAGAAGGTTATTTGCACCAGTTTCGAAAGTTCGTGGTGTAGAAACCCTGGTTTTTTGTAGTTTAGGGCCTAGGTTAGACAGAATTTAGACTTTTTCCGTACTTAGTAGCTAGCTAGACATAGACAGGTGTTGCTACTGGTTCCAACATGCAAGGCTTAGCAGCAGCAGCAGTTGTTGTTTGTAGACTTTAGAGAGACTTGGTTTTTGTCATGAGTCCTCCAAGCTAGCACACACCAGAGCAAACTAGAAAGCTAGTAGCTGGAAGTTGGGGTCGTGCAGCGCCTCTGAGCTGCGTCGGCGTCGCTTCGTCACGTTTCCTCAACCGCACCGTCATATATGGTTTATATATTCCGGTGGGCGCCGCTCGATCATATCGCGTGGGATCGAATTCCACGGTGGCCCTTGCGCTTGCCTAGGAGAAGACGGGACCTATAGCCACGGCGGCGCATATGGCCGGCCGCCCACAAGGCCGCAAGCGCAACGCGCCATTTATTTTTTGCAGCGGTCCTCGCGCTGAGACGCCACGGGCGCGCGGAGGGAGTCTCGCTCCCGAACCCCAACCGTACGGGACCGTCCCGTGCGAGCGGCCGGCGTGTGGAAGACCGGGCGCGGGCGGAACAACACGGAGCGCGACTGCATGCGCGAGCCCAGCGGCCGATCGGCCGGCCCGGGCCGGCCGGGGGCCGATGGTGCATTGCCTGCCATTTGCCAATTTGCAATGAAGCGGCAGCAGGTGGAAGAGTACTCCGTGCGACGTACGCGTGAGAGGTCACGGCGGCTGTGCCGCATTCATCGCCGAGTGGGTACGGGCCGGGAACGACGACGTGTCGTGCGCCGGTGACCGGCTCGATCGGCGTACCGCGCGCGAGGGCCGGGGCGCCACCGAAGCTGACGACGCGCGCCCCCCCGCCCGGGCCCCTCCATGTTGCTGCCCGGCGACTGGCCGGGCGTCCGCCGTACGTACGCGTGGGGGCTCCTCGGCCTGGCCCCCCGCTGATCGATGCGTGCAGCAGCGAGCGACGAGCGACGACGAGGACGGAGAGGGACCCGGCCGGACCGGATCGTGCGCCGGGTACGCGTACTCGATCTTATTCCGAACCGCGACCGGCCATTTTTTTTGACTACGGTAATTCCCGCGAAAATCAACAGTGCGACCGAGACCACTACTGCCGGGCAACCAACCGGCTTGGCGCTTGGTCGTTGTGTGGAAAAAAAAGGAGAAAGAACATACGTACTCTGCGTTTAACTTCATGAGCTATACTCCCTCCGTTTCAAAATAAAATAAGTGTCGCCGTGGGATACGTGCCATAAGTTTAACTTGATTTGTAGAAAATACATATAATATTTATATCTCTAAATAATTTTGTTAAAAAACTAGATCCAAAGATCTCTCCGATGATACTAATTATGATACTAATCGATAATATTTAATATTTATAAAAATTGCAGGTATTTGTTTCTCGGGAAGCGAAGTAACAGATATTCTGGAACGGAGGAAGTATGTCGTTTTGTGAGATGTTGATATGCTCTACTATGTACTACTAGTCCTCCGTATGTTGCCCGAATTTCCACAACGTACGTATGTTACTTTCGAGCAGATCAAAATTACATTATTCTTCCAACTGTATTATTGTGCTTACACCGGTTGACCGCAGGAATAGATCGACCACCAAATCTAAAAATTGATAGTTGTGGAATGCATGCCCATTTCTGGGCAAATTAACATAGAACTAAGTCACAGGTTGCCTGTGTCACTTATATACATATGGTTCGGACTTCATCTTCATGAGTGATTTGCCCGCTCGATCGTATGCTAGTGTGTGTTACACGCCTTCCCATTTTTGGTAACTAAATGTTGGATTATGTCGTCTCCTTGGAGAGAGAACAATTGTTCAATTACTACTATATATGCGTAGTAGTGGGAAAGTCTCTGTTTTTACCTTTTTTTTTAAGGATTCCTGCCTGTCTGTGTGCAAGCTGTTGCTTTCACGGTTTCACCGCGTCATCGAGAATTTTTCAGGAAGGGACGCACGGGCACGGCGCGGTATCTTTCCACTCTCACTCTACCGCGTGTATGGTCGTAGATTTCCTCTTTCCAAGACAAACAGCATCAAACCATCAATCACGTCTCCTGCGTTTGGATCAACCGTACCTCTGGTCCAAATTAAAGGCGACGTGGAATAATGGTAAGTGTGGCCAGCAAAACAACACGCTCTTGATCTTAATTGGGCTCTCTAAGTTCTAACAAAATATGAACTTTTTTATTGAAGCAAACAAAATATGAACTAGCATAGCTTAGCTGGTTAGGGCCTTGTTCAGATTGAAAGTTTTCGTAATCCGAAAGTAATCGAAGCACTTTCGTTTGTATTTGGTAAATATTGTCCAATCGTGACCTAACTAGGCTCAAAAGATTTATCTCGTGATTTACAACTCAACTGTATAATTAGTTATTTTTTTTACTTACATTTAATGCTCTATACATGCGAAGTATAAATTGATGTGATGGAGAGAGAAAAAAAAAAACTTGCAACTTGCGCATCTAACTAAACAAGGCCTAGGTTTATTCTAGCGAAACTTGTTGAATTGGGTCCAAATCCTCATCATAACATAATTTTTTTTTCTAGATTTATTTTCAATTTTAACGGTGGAATTATAGTGCTTGTGGTGACAGGATAAAGTGGATCACATCATTTTGTGAAGAATATGGTTATCCTTAATTACTAATCACATCGTTTCATGGAGAATATATATACGGTCATCCTCAGGAGTTGTTTTGTTGCTAGCCATACTTTTCCACACCTCATTTTTGACAGGTTTAGTCAAATTAGACAGTATTTGTCAACTAAAGGTGGCATGCTACCCTCCTAGATTATGGTTTGTGACTAGGTGGCATGTGACCTAGTCCTAAAAGCTCCTATATATGGTTAAAACAGTATAATAATATATGTTGATCTTTTTCTGGAGTTGCTAATGTGTAGCTTTGTTTTTGCGAAAAGATCTGTCACAGTAGTTCATTGCAAGCCACGATGATCCACGCACAAATAGCTCTCTGGACATCTCTTTCAGCTCGTAACGTCTTCGCTCACTTTTTTTTTTTTTTTTTTGGTTTCGTTGACATGGCTATATCGTTCTGTCACTACTGGCTATTTCGTTCTCGATATGGCCCACATGTGTACTGTGGAATAGAATAAAACCGGGGTTATCGTTATCGCATGGCCATAGTGTAGCATAAGAGCAGGAACAAATGCCTGACTCTCCCATCGAATGGACTTTTGTATCCTGTTTACATCAAGTATCTTCATATCAACGCAACGAATCGTACCCAATATTGTCCTTTAGCGATCCTATGTAGTCGTACCATAGTAGTGAACCTGCTAATCAAAACTTGAGCCAAATTAAAGCAGTTGCATATATATGGGTAACCACAGTAAATTATTGGGCTTTTTGGTGGTGTGTTCTGGACTTCCTCTGGTGGATGAGGAGAATGTTGGTCGACCTGAAGCACGGCCCATGAATCAGCATGAGGATGCATTGAACAGCACTGGAAAGTGGTTAGCTAGGTAATCTACCGACTCCTATAAAATCTTGCAGTCTGACATTCAGTATGTACTGCGTACGGTAGATCACATTATTATATATATGCTCCACTTTTGGACAAATGCATGCAATGTCTATTTCCTATGTATTAGCCTCAGCTTAATGGTACAGTACTTGTTGACTGCGATGGAGTATATACTAGTAGTCAAGTAAAAGTGGCATTGATAAAAACAAGAACAGAGGTAACCTAGCATCCAATTGTCACGTTTTGGCGACTAACCAGTCCACGCGAGTGCTAGACTAAAAGAAATGCTACTTTTGTACCGCATGCACGTGCTGCAGCTACAGTATCGTTCTTACGTACTACTCGACCCTTTGAGAACAGTTACGTTGTTTGTAAGGAGTACAACAGTATAAATAGAGAGAGAAATAAAAAGGTGCAGAACCATAGTAGAATGGCCCATATGCGGTAATTCTGCCACAACTGTTGTTACTACTACTATCTCTATAACTGCACTTTTGTCCCATTTTCGAGTGATATTCACCTCAGCTCGTGCATCATCATCAATTCATCATTGCCCCGCCCTGGTTTGACAATTCATCATTCCGCGAGAAATACAGCAGACGTGGGCGATGGATCGTCGCGAGTTGACGCGAGCCGTCACAGCCTGCTGGGTGCTAGCGGGTGGTGGCGATGGACCATGCATGGTGCCGATCGCGATCGGGGTGGAGGTGGAGTGGAGTCGAATGATCGAACCGAGGTCGGCACGCACTGATTGGGGGATCGATGGACGTGCGGACAGGGACAGCCGCCGCCGCCGCATCGTCGTCAGCTAGGCCGGCACACCGGCACAGCTACGCGCGCGGAGGCGACGGCGAGATCAGGTAGTACGTACTATAGGTATAGCCGTTGGTAGCAGCAGCCAGCAGTGGACTGGACGCTTCCAAAGCACGCGCGGCAAAAGCAGAGCTACTCCTCCTACTTACCTACAGTACACGACTGGGATTGGCCCCGTCTGGCCGCGCAAAAGCCACCGACGGACGGCTGCCGGCCGGGGCCAAGACTCAAAAGGCACGCACAGGACAGGCTACGCGACGCGCGCGCCTACCGCCTACGCGTACGTACATGGATCCCCCGCCTCTTCGTGCCGTAGCATGTACTGTACAGTATGTGTACAAGCGCGCGCACGTACTCGCGTACACGTAGCGTAGCGTACTACGGGCAGGGAGGACGGAGGAGATCGAGCCGCCTGGCTGCTGGCATGGGGGACCACGCGACGGCTTCGGCCTCGGGGCCTCGGCGGACGACGGGCACGCGGCACGGACACCACCGGATGGATCCAGCTCCAGCGGCTCGGGCGGGAACGCGTCGGCCTCGGCCACCCGGACGGCCGGACCGGACCCCGGGGGTGGTCTCGCTCTTGCCGTCGTTTGGCTCTTGGCGGGCAGTGGCCTGGCCCGCGTGCGTGCACGTACGGCGGACCCGAAGCGGATTCGATTGGCTGACGCTGTGTGTGACTAGCGCTGCTGCCGCGACTGCCAGTGCCCCTGCGCCCCCTGCGCGTGCACGTGATCCGAGGCGGCTTTATCGGCCACTACTGATGACTCGTGAGGACGGACGGACGGACCGACCGCGCCATGAAAGCAAGCCAGCTGATGATGCCAAGAGGAGAGAGAAGAAAAGTCAGAACTCTCTCTCCCTCTCTCTCCTCCACACACACATAGTAAACTCCATCGTTCTCTATCGGCACGTTCACATACTCTGCTGGGCGATCGAATCACTGACGATCGGCAGTGAGCTGCGCTTCCCTCTCAGGCTTTTGAGTTTTTCATTCACGGACCCGGAGGTTCATTCATTCGGCCGTGCCGGCCGGGGCGGGCAGCAGCGAGCGAACGAGGCAAGGGCAACCGCAAGGCAATGATGGCGGTGACTGCGCTGCTGGTCGGTCGCGCATGCGCAGGCGGACGACGTCAAGACAAGGCTTCCAGTCAGCTGCCGTCCGCAACGGGCCAGCCATTTCTCTCCTCTGGCGTGCGCGTGCCCCAGCCCACAGTGCGCGCGGCAACGACGAGACCGGTGGTGATGTCGGTTGCCACCCACCTGCAGCTGGTTGGTTGCTGCCATGTCTCATCCAACATATTTCCCACAAGATCTGCTGTTCCTCCTCCGTTCCTCTCACACACATACTAGCCCTACAACGCATGGTATCGATACACTGTAGTAGTATGGTCCTTTTTCCCGGTTCTACGCCCCCAGGCCCCAGCAAGCAACCAGTCTCGCCGCTCGAGTTTGTTTCTATTATATTCTACGTAATTAACTCTACCGTAATCAGCATCACAACTCACACCTGGCAAAGCGTGGGTACAGTACCTGATCAAAGGTAGCTAACCTGGCTTCAAAGTTTAGGAGCAGCCGAGCCAACTCTAATGTTTGGCTCATCATCAGCATCACATCAGAGCTCTGTAAGGCTCTCATCAGCTTTTGTGCTGGTGCTGGCAAAGTCACGAGAACTGACAAGGTGTGCCGTACTAGGAATCTACAGGAGTTGCACATGGCCCCACGCACGCACCATCTATCAGACGCCATTCAGCAGCAGCCAGTAGCAGTAGGGCGCAGTGCAGTGCCGTCAGTGTTGGTCCGTGCCCACAACGCCACTGTTCTGCTGTAGTATGCGATCCACGGCCTCCTCTTTTCTTTTCTCACTTTCATTCAGGTACTGTACCGACGCCCTCCTCCAATACTACGACGCGCTAGGCCAAGGCGGCAGGACGCTGGGCCGGGCCTATACCTAGCCTGTACCTGCTCCTGCGTCCCTGCCCCTGCTTTTCCCTCTCTGACACGACGGGGCGAATCGCATCGCAGCCAAATCGCCATCGCCAGTCGTCGCGCAGTCGCACCACAGCAGCACAAGCAGAAATGCGGCAGGCTATTATGAACCATACGTACAAGAATTTCTCATCATACTATATATATACGAGTAGTAAAAGTAAAGAAAATCCCTATCATCTAGGATTACTACTGTTACTGCAGGACTCTGAAAATCGATCACAACACAAAATGACACGCATGTTTATCCTCCAAATGGTAGCCACAAGACTGGCAGAGACCTCAAAACCACGCAGCAGCAGTATAAGATAACATCGTTTCCTGAAAAATATTCCAATAAACAGGGCGAGCGTGCTGTGCAGACTGCAATATCATCCTCCCCCAGCACCAGCAATGGTGGTAGCTGCAGCCTCATCGGAATCAGTCCAGTGCGGCCTCTGTAGAACAGGACTGTAGCTTTATTCATAAAAGGATTCCCCAGTCCCCACAGAGCGTAGTACGTACGTACAAGATGAACAATCCCGACTCAGCGACAACGTTCAAAACGACAAAACTAGCAAAAATTTTGTTCAGTCTGCAAGCACAGTGTAATTTTACAGCACGGTAATTAGTAGCTACAGTATCGAATATACTACTACTCGCGAGACTCACTGAACTTGTCTCTCCATCCGTAACGGAATAATACTGGCGCTCCATTTCCAACAGAGAGGAGCAGCACGATTTTTCTTTTCACTACTTTCGTAAACTTGGCTCATTCGTTCTTCTTCTCAAACTTCGCCCTGTCAGCGCCGCTGTAGGGGGCGACATGGTATGCGTATTGCTGGATGACGGAGAACACGACCATCTCGAGGATCACCAGCACGTTCTGAATCGCCTCCTGGATGTGCTCCACGTCCAACCAGAAATGGTGGGATTGGATCACGCCTGCTTGAGTTAAAATATCAAGCGCAAAACCCTGCAACGAAAATTTGCAATGAGTGTGCCTCGTCAGGGTGAAAAACTGGAGAGCCAATCAAAATAGGTAGTGTTGACTGACGTACACCGGCCGACTAATACAAAGGGAATGTGTCCTCAGCAGGATGAAACTACAAATTGACGACTAGCTTGCCTCCAAAATGGATGAGATACCTCAAATTGACCAGATTGTCCCAGTTTTCCTTTTTTTTAACTGTAGCTTTCGTTTCCCCTACATCTCTTTCTACAACTCTTGCTTTCTCTGTCACCCATAAAGTAACACCTACTTGTGACACTGCTTTTTAAGGAAATTATTATCTAAAACTCACATGCTATTACATGAACTAAAACTGTAAATGGAGTTTCTAAAATGGGAATTATGGCACGAAAGTGGACACAAGGAGGTCATACATACAGCCTACTGAATCAAAGAATCAACGAGAGATGAAGCTTCATCCTAAGTTATGCCACATCATGCAGTGAGTTGTCTATAAGCGATCAAGAGAATCGCCCATGCAAAGTTATTATATAAAGCTTTGGCTAGCAGCACGAGTCGTGCGCTCGGCCACCCGGGTTCGAACCCGGCGCCCACCGTATTTCCGTGCACAGTGCATGGGAATGGGGAGAAAAACTCCCTTTCTCAAAAAAAAAAAAAAAAGAAACAACTGAAGAATTAACCAAACAGGCCATTCAGGTCAAAGATGATATACTATACCTGCCAGAAAGAGAAGAAGACGATCCCTTTGACACACAAGAACTTCGCAAGAGGCTTGTGAGGTGCCAGCTCTTTAGCAAACAAGTGGTAGAAAATAACCAAGGCATATAAGGCCATGGAGACTGATAAGTTCAGTATAATACTAAACGTCCAGCTGACCCAGCTGGGATACATCCCAAGAAGCTGAAGTGCAATAATCAGAATGGAACATACTGGCCTAACAACAACAAATTGCCAGGTCCAATACTTCAGAAGTTTCAATGTCTTGTGCTCCAATCGGACATTGCTGGGCTGCCATAGTAGAATGCATCAGATTATTAGTTCCTTTCAACAAAGATAGAAGCCAATACTAAGAAACACGTAAACTTAAATACAAATTGAGCTAGCAACAGTTATTGAAATTCCGATGTACATTATAGGTACAAGATATATACATTTAGGGATGAGGCAAAGCAAAGTTCTAGACACCATGTTTCTTATGGTGATAAGGCGAGGTGTGGCGAGCCACCCCTTCCAAATGCCTAGACAATTAGAAGACAATGCGAGGTAATCTCCTACCAATCTATCTAAGAAACTGCAAAACCAAAGCATGAAGGAAGACAAAGGAAATGAAAAAAAAAGGAAAGAAAAAAAAGGAAGGAGTAAGAAAGGAGCTGGCCCAGCCCACCAATAAGCCCATATACTCCTCCCCTGGCATGACCTTCACTTATCGCTAGCCCTCTCCCTCCCTCCCTCTCTCTGCCAGTTCCTTATTGGTAGATCTTGTTCTCTTAATGCGATGTTCACACCCGCAACTTCTCCTGCCTGCCGCCTTTCCTCACCGCTTTGTGCCCTCAAACTATATCACTAGTAGCACCACCATAATAGACACAACATCATTTAAGTATATAGGCTGGTTTCGAAAACTATAATTAAAGAAACTGAAGCTCAAACACACACAAAAAAGAACATTTTAGTACACCAGAAGATTTGGAAAGATATAACAAAATAAACTGGATTTGAGATAAAGGATAAAACTGGTGTAAGCTTACTCACCATTAAGTATATACAGTTCAATCATTCTACAAAAAAGCTATATGAATGATTACTTTACTTATGCTGAAGTGTAAATATTCTTGTAAAGATTGGAAATAATTATAGTTCCACTGGAGGACAAAAATGCCATCATAAATAAGGTTTCTTATAGGTATCCTCAGTCATGGCCCTAACATAACTCACCCTACCACAGGCCACATTGCAAAACTTAAGCACCAATTATAAAACTTCAGAAATAATAGTAAAAAAATTCTGCCGAGGAACAAGAAATGTACCAGGAAAAAGAGAAACTGGGAAGGAATGATGAAGCACTCTCCCTTTGATTTCATCAGGGACTATGTTCTTGCTGATGGATATATTCAAGTAGCTGTACATCAATGCCAAAAACTTAGCAATCACCTGAATAAATGGAAGGAAAATACAAGTGTTAGTGAAATAGCAAGCTTCATTTAGGCCTACAAGAATCTGGTCAACCCAAAGAAGACTCACCAGTGCCTCATAGCATTCTTTTACAGCATCCAAGAATGTGAAAAATGTCTTGCTACCCTGGATATCAAGTAGACCCACGAAGGAAGAGATAGCATATAGTGGAGCCATCAGCACAATAATAAGTATAGCTTTCTGCTCCTTGGGGTTTTTCCAATAGAAGAGATGTTGTGACACCAATTGCACAGTGAAATGCATAGTCAGCATTACACAACCAGCTGCCCCAAGGAGGGTCAGAGTCGCGGGATCCATTTTACTTAGATCCATCCCCGGAAATGGAGACATGAGTGACATGGTGCCTGAAAAACATAGATTAGGTTCTTTATGGAAGGATACATTTATGCTAATGACAAGTCAAACATAGCCCTATTAAACAGAGGAACCAAGGACATTAATACAACACAACACTGCAGAAATATTTGATTGAGACCAGGCATACGTACATCCCATTTGAAAAATGCACTTTGTCGACTTCCAAAATTTCTAACAAAATAAATACATGTAGACTGTGGACAAATATGTTAACACAGATCATTTTTGCGGAAAAAGGACCATACCCAAGCTCACAAGAGAAATGATTTGATTTTTTTTCCCCACAAATATGAGACAAGATATTTGTCTTTTTGGGAACAAGCAGTGTAGCACACATATGGCCAATTTTTAACAGATTTATATATATATTTTTTAATTTTTCTCACAAATGTCAGAAGTGCACTTTTTTAAGAGGGCATGCGTACACAGGTGACCCTGAGCTCAACTTGGCTGCATTCCACTGAACAGGTGATCAGTCAAATGTTTTGTAAGCACAATTTGGGTTAGCTTAGTTAGAACCAGGTCTTGGCTTCAAAATTTAAATTAATCCAGCGATTATTCTTTTTTCTGTAACTAGATTTGTCTAATGAAGACCAATCACAGAACTAAAAACTTGTAGAATTGATTTTTTGAACTAATAGGAAACATCTAGAGATGCATTAAGAAACTTCTTTCATGGTGGCTACAAGGATACAAACAGCCAACGTATAAATATATCTAAATTTAAAAAAGAAATGAAAATCAGAGCTTCACTATAGAATAGATCCATCATATTGTGTGATCCTAACAACTGTGTCCTGATCTTGCATTCCCTCCATGGATACTAATCCTCTGAAAGAACAGCGTGACTCCTTAATAGAAAATCAAGAACATGAAATCTCTTCAGCATGACCACAAGTACCAGCAGGAGCAGTAAATAAATTAGCACTACTATTCAAACCTGATGTCGGAAGCTTCTACTAACCATGTAGACTCCAAATTTTGAAGGTTTAGATTTGTCCTAAGTCAAATATTTTTAGCTTTGAGCACCAATAGCTAAATATCTAATTAGATTTACAGCATAAGGTTGATGCTGCTAGATTTACCATCATAAGTAATTTCATAATATATCATTATCTCCATTTGAAATAATATTTATAGAAATTGCTCGTCAAACTGTCAAAGTGTAACCTGAGGCTTCAAGACCATGCCAATGTCCTAAAAGACTTACATTTGGAATCAGAGGGAGTAAATACTACAACTGAAATCAGATCAGTGCTGGAAGCAACATTGTACAGGCAAAATACACAATCAGTAGAGACTCAGCCACTTGTTTCAGTATAGTCTAACAAAGGGGCGAGGTGGTGATGTTGGATTCAGCACACCAAAAGCTACTGCAAGGCAAGAGGGATCAAGGAGGAATTGATGTTAAAGTACAAAGGTGGCAAGAGAAAGAAGCAACTGCGTGGGGAAAGAACCAACTTGCACTGGGCATGACTGTGAATAAAGGCAGTGCCATAGGATATGTGCACTATACATTTCAAGTAATTCATTGGTATAAATCTGAATGCTGAAAATAGTTTTTATGGCCTCCTAGTTTGTTTGTGGTAAGAAGACTATTTCCTAAACGGTTGAGTACTTACTGTAGGAAGCTTGGTTAAGGAAACTATCATATGATCCTTTCGGGTAGATATTCAGTTAAAGTAAGCTCTCCTGCATTTTTTTGAGATAAAAATATTCAGTTAAAGTAACTGAATTCATTTTTTCAGGAGAGCAAATGCACTACGTCTCCATCGATCACCAACTAATAACTTCATACACTCCACTTAACTAAAATGGGGCTAATTAAGGCACACTGTTTCATTAATTGAAAACTAAGGAAGCTGCCGAATATGTGCAGGTTGCTATAAGTTAGAAACTACTGTTTAGAACAGGATCTCATTCATCAGAGAATGAAAGGAGAAGCACTATCAGCTATGACATTTTCTAAACTGCTTCTGTGAACTGCATATCACAATATCAGCATAAGCCATTCATATATGAGCAAGACAGAAGACACCAAAGTCAATCAACTTTTAGTCTTAGTTGCCCAAAACCTCAGCTTCTTCTCAGGGGATGTGGAATGAGGCACACATGTACACATACAAGGTATAAAACAAAATGGACTGTGCTTTGAACACCTATAACCTGGGCTGCAAATATTGACAAAAAGAATTCTCCAAAGTCACTCAAGTAAGTAGGACATACAGCCATGACTCGATGGGAAGATAATCAAGCACGCAAGATTTCTGCACCGATACAGTGGCCTGAGCACCAGACACATATGAAATAATTTATCGAATTTGCACACCTAATTTTTTGCTTCTTCTCTAGTAAAAAGTCCATTAGAATTTAGCGTTGGACTTCTTAACAAGCAGGATGAGATGTGACAACTAGAAATTTACAGAATATGAAAATAATTTCAAGCAAGAATTGGGAGCCAGGGCCACATGACACACGAATCCTAGCTGCAATCCTACATCAGGTGACACATAAATAGGAGGCTTAGCAAATGCATCAGCTCCGCAAGGTAGTAAATCAAACCAGATAGCAAAAGCCATGTTGGAACTTCTCCTCTTCTCTGCCTCTACATCCTCTCGTCTCTCTTCTCTCCCCAAATATCTGCACGGCCAAGACACCCCTGCCCTGCATCAATCAACTAGCCGCCCTACGACTATGAACCGCATCTCGTGATCGCGACAGCACGGCGGCAGAGGGCCCGCTTCCGCGCTGCATCAGAACCCCGGCGAGCGAGCGAGCAAGGCATCCAGGCCACAGGTACGTGGGAGACCGAGACGGCGCGTCCACCGCCTGAGGGGTAAGCGGGAGAGCTCTCTCTCACCTTGGCTGGAGCAGCAGCGCAGCCTCCGCTCCGCGCGTGGTCGTTGGAGTCGTCGCTGCCGCCGTCAGATTAGCTCGCCTCGGCCTCGCGACGCCGGGGCCACTCCGTTCCCTCCGCCAGTCCGCCTGCCCGCGGTTTAAAGAAAATCCGCGTGGGTTAGTCACGTGGCGACTGGGCAAAAGTCAGGATTAATTGCAGCGACGATCTGGCTGCAGGTGGACCCGGGATTAACTGAGGTCTGAGGCGTGCGATCTGGTTTTCTGGTAGCATCCACGGTTCCGGCAGGGCCGGCCGCCGATGCACACGCCACGGCCCGGCGGTCGCGACCAGCAAGAGACACATGGATCTGAGACCGACGAACCGCCCACGTGAAAACGACAATTCTTTTTGTTTTTGATTGAAACAACGTGAAAACGACTGAGTGATAAGGAAACTCCTGCCTCAGCCAGGTCATGTTCTAGAAACGGGAACTTATTATTTTCTTGTGAATGACTCATGGTTATGGACATGGTTGCCTCTGGTTCTCTGTCGTGCTGGCACAGATTGAAGAAAATTATAGGGAGTTAATATATCAACTGAACCTAAATATATAAGTTGTGGAGAAATTAATCTTAGTGCTTACTATATTATGGCAAATTAAACAGCCAAAGGCATATGTAAAAAAAACTTAACCCACAGGGTTTCAGCCTTTCCGGTTGTTTTGGCCTTTTACAATCGGCCTGCCGTGCAAGCCAACACCAACCTCCATTTTTGGCTCATGGGGTGTTTAGATCCGAGCTAAAAGCTTCAGCGTGTCATATCGGATGTTATATAAGTTTTTAACACTAACTAATTCATCATTAGAGCGTATTTACTTTAGCGTCACATTATCTCATATACTATTTAGACTCAATAGATTTTTCTTGCAGATTTGCTCTAACCAATTTTATAATTAAATTTATATTTAATACTTCTAATTAATATCTAAATATTTGATGAGGGAGACACAAAACTTAGGAGGTGCCTATCTCTATGGTTCATGTAGAGGCAAAAGCAAAAACTGTGAACTGAGCAGTGCCGGCTGTGTGGGCCGTGGGGGCCAGGGGCAGAGAGCAATGGACGGGCGGAGGACTGGAGATATGGGCTGATTAGTATATGGGCTTTCGAGAAATCACAAAGGCAAGAGAGGGCCACAGCCCAACGTGGCCCAATGTAGCTTCGCCAGTGGGCAGTGGCTGCCCCGTCGACGAGCCGGCGCCCGCCGGCGGCAGGGGAGGACGCGAGCGCGGATCAGGTCGGACTCCCAGCCGCCGCCCTCGCCAAGCTAAGCTTAAGCTGGGAGCGCGAATGGGCGGAATTCCCGTCGCCACTCACGGGGCGCGGCGTGCGTGTTCGGCTGCTGGGAGCCGCATAAGGTGCCCCGGCAGCTGGCAAAGTATCGGTCGGCGCCGTCGCGCTGGTTGCCTGCGTCGGCCGCTCTAGTTCAGTTCGGCATAGAGGACTCCTGCAGCAAGTAAGCCGTCTCGCCTCCGTGCTCTATTGTTCGTTGCCACGGCGCTAGTACCGCCTGATGCCGTGATGCACATTGTGATGTGCACACCACGTTTGTGTTTTGTCCCACCTACCATAGTTGTGTTTCTTTGTTTATATACACTGGCTGCTTAAATAGAAAAAAGCTTCTCAATTTCTTTAACCAACACAAACGTCTCATTTATTCTTCACACTCCTCAGACCGATGGAGCAGTAACCAGTAACCACAAACCAACAATGCAATAGGGTCAAACGAAACTTGATCTCAGAACTAAAAAGAGTGGGTGTTACTTTCAGTCTGTCACCACACTATATAATCTAAGGTAAATACACAAGCACATACTGCGTGCACATGAGTGTTACATTTAGGGATCCTCATGCAAGATTTGAGGAGTGAGCGAAATTTCAATCGGCATTGAATTACATGCAGCACTCTCATTGCCATTTGAGTCCATTTTGTTTTTTGCGAGTCATCACCATTGTAACCTGCCAATCAGCGTGTGTGAACCTACAGCCAAAAAGAAGATGCTACATCAATCATGATAATTTCAGCAATTCTCATTGTTACATTTAGTCATAAAATCCTTGTCAATTCCTAGAAGGTCCAAAACTATATTGTACCACACACTAAATTAAACATCTTCAGCATTTCATTTTACCATCTAAAGAGTTGCAGAAAGCTACTAGTACTTATATATCTACAGCTATCGTGCTTATGGTCTTATGGACTGAGTTGTAACTTGCAACTCCAAGCTTAGTTCGAAGTGCTTTCCTTCTTTTTTGGGTGGAGAATTGTGTCATTTAACTTCACTTCAACTCATTGTTAAATCATCAGTAGGGCCCTCCAGATCAGTGGGAACGTAGGAGAAAAACCTATTTTAGCATAGATATACTGGAGTACTGAATGCAAGAAGGATAATTCAACATAAAAGGACAAAGAGCTATCATTAGTGTACAATAGCAAATGAAAGATGCCAGTGTTCTAGAAGATACTACAATACAGTGCTGTCTTTTAATTGCAGCAGTTACCCAGCTAAGCTATGCCATCGTTGGCCCTCAGTCTGTTTAGATTATTGTGATGGTAGGACTGTTCGGGTGAGCTCGAGCGATGTTTCCGAGGGTGCACTCTGCAGCTATTATTTCAGATTCTGAGCACTGGCCATGTAACATGGATACACATATCTCTTTGAGGCCTAGAAGGTGCTCCATTCCGACATGTTTGCAACCCTCATATTTAAGCAATGTCACGCTGGTTTCTGTCTGAAGTCGTCGCAAGTTGCGCATGGCTCCTACCTCAAAAATCAAGAGCTGCAGGGACATTCTCTGTTGGCACTTGAACTGAAAATTAACAAGGACCGGGAACAGAAGTCCTATGCCACCATGTATGATGATCTTTCCTTTAGGGGCTCGTTGGATTTGAAATTGGAGGTGCATGAGTGAGGGCAGCTTACCGAGGATACCAATATCCTCCTCCATCGCCTCGGTTACAGATAGATCCAAGTAGGAGAGGTTATGGAGCTCATCGAGCCACCTAGGAATCCTGGTGAAATACCATGCTAACAGATCAAGTGCCTCCAGCCGGTGTGGAGGAGGTGCCAGTGAACTCAGAATGTCAGCACAGATTTCAGGATATCGCATCACAGATAAACATCTCAGGTTGTAGCCACCGAGTTTTGCAAGGGATGAACACAGTGCTTCCATTGATGACCTTCTACTTGCAGTGTCTAGCAAGAATTTCGGAAAACAACATATCTTCAGATTCCTCAGGTTCTTGAGCTCTCCTAGGCCGTGAATATTCTCTACTGAGTTCTCCATCAAGCCAAAGTACTTCAGAGTGCACAGGGATTTTGCGTTACCAATTCCGTCAGGAAACCCATACTGCTGTGATGGGACAATGAGATGCAATAGGGCTGGTAGATGAAAAACATCTGATGGAAGACTACCGAAAAATCTGCACCGCATTTCCAGTGTCTCCAGATGGCATAGCCCTTGGATCTCCATGGGTAACTTAACACGACTGCTCCTTGCCACTACCTTCAAATACCTCAACAGAACTAGATGACTTATGCCTGTCAGGTCAATGCCTTCTTTCTCATGCTCGTGCTTGCCATTAAACTGGAGCTCGAGGACAAGAACTCGAAGAAATTTCAACTCTGGCAAAAGATGTGCACACTTAGGCGTACAAGTAGTGTGACCAAACAAGGAAAGAGATCGAATTTGTGAAAGGCTTCCAATGACACTAACAGCTGAAATCGAGACACCTTCTTCACCATTCAGGTTGAGCGAGAGTCGACGGACCTTGCTGTTAGGCAGCTTTCTCATGCCCTGATAATTGTATCCCACAGTGATAAAATTGTCCTCTGTGCACTTGCTAAGGATAAAATCGAGCATCATATCATGCACTCGGCAAGACAATAACTCTCCATTATAATCAGTCTCTTCAGGTTGAATCATGCTTCTGTTTACAAGTTCATTGAAGTAATTCTTTGCCAAATCCTCTGCATCTTGCCTACCAGAATTACTCACTAGACCTTCTGCGACCCACTGTCGAACCAAATCATCCCTTTGAATTATGTAGTCCTCTGGATATATACCTAGATACAGGAAACATGTCTTGAGTTGATGAGGAAGGTTCTTGTAACTGAGGCTTAAAATTTGTCTCATCCCTGCCAACGTGAGGTTTGTCCCATAATCAGTGCCTAATGAATTTTTTATCTTCTCCCAGTCCTCCTTTTCACTAGTTGGTAGATTGGCTAATAGACTTGCAACTGTAATTATTGCAAGCGGCAGACCGCCACATTTCTTCAAAATGTCAGCTGAAACCTCCTTAAGTTGTGAAGGACAATCACGATTGGGGCTGAATGTTCTGCTAAACAGTAATCTTCTTGAGTCATGGTCATTGAGGGATTTCAATCTATACAAGCATTCCTGGTGAGTGCAGCAGATCCTGGCAACACTCTCAATCCGTGTGGTTACAATAAATCTGCTTCTGAAATTATTTTCTGGAAAGACACATTTGATAGTATCCCATGATATTGTATCCCACAAATCATCAATTACTACTAAGTACCTGTGAAGTTTTTTGAACAGAATTGATTAAGGTAGTTGCAATTTTCCATATGAAAGGATACTCATTTCAGAAGATAAGCATTAAAGGAAACACTATTGAATACGAACCAACTCCATGAATATTAGGAGTATAACTACAGCACCACTCGATTAAGGAAATGGATGTTTGCTAAGGGGCAATTGGTAGGAAGAAGAACAAACTTCTTATACTTGTTGAGAAAGAACAACAAATTACAAATGTATCTTCATCATGCATTTATGAAGAGTTATAGTTGCAGTGTGATCTCAGTCCTCACCCACGTCCTAAATAGCCTTTTCTCGACCCGCAGAAAAGAATCTTCTGTCTTTTTCGTGAATGCCTCGGGGGAGGCTTTCCCCCAATGTTTTTTTTTTTTGAAATTCACTTGTTAAGGCTGAATTGGTAGCGCAAGATCAAGATATCATTACATGCTGTTAAAGAAATAGAGTATAATATAGAAGTACCTCTTGTGTTGTAGATATTCTCTAACATCGTCAATGAGTTCTTTGACATCGCAGGGGCAAGAAGACTCTTGCTGACCAAGTTTTGATCTTATGCTGTTGAGAAGCCTTGCCATGTCAGGTCTCTGGGAAACTGAAACAAACGCATGACAGTCAAATTGGCCCTTAACCCTACAATAAACCTCATTTGCAATTGTTGTCTTCCCTAAACCTCCAAACCCTACTATAGCCACCCCTTTCAGTTGTTTCTTTTCATCCATTACCAATCTCAAGAGGTCGTCCCTAGGACCATCAATACCCACAAGATTGGCTGCCTCCTTGTAGAGTGCCGGCAACCGAGGATCAATAGCTGTAGAATGAGGACTAGATATGCAATCTTCAAGCCTGTACCTCTTACGCCGCTCATTGATATCTTGTAGGCGAGTCCTGAGCTCCTTCATCTGTCTGGCAGCCTCAAGGCGGGCCCTCAACGCACTGATGAAGTGAGAAATCCTCTCAGTGAACCCGGCCTTGGCAGCAGCGCTGCCAACCCGGAGGGCGAACTCGTCAAGACAATCCTCGATGTCGTACCGCAGCTCCCTGATTTGGTTGCTCCAATCTTTCACCTGTGGGTCGAGCTCATCTTCACTGTCCAGTTTCTTGAGGAGAGCGTTTATGGTGCAGAGCTCATCTCGGAGAAAGGCCATGTCACTTGGCAAGTCTATGAGGTTGCTGGACTTGGCCCCCATCAGCTGTGCGAGCTTTGCAAGAACAGACTCCATTGCTGGACTTAGCTTCTGTGACGCAAATTGGGAAGTCAAGAAGAAGAGAACATTTCTGCTTCTGCAGTCACCCTATCTCCTCTGGTTTACTAATACTTGGCCCTGGATGTTACACATACAGTATTACTCAGGAATGTAGCTGTCAACATACCGCCCCCATTTGCACGCAACCATTGCCGGCCAAACACAGTTTCTGTGCCGCCATTACACGCCAAGACTGGCGATCAAAACAAGTTTCTGTGCCGCCATTACACGCCAAGACTGGCGATCAAAACACCTTTTTATGCCGCAACTTGCATGTACTAATTGACTACCCAGTTGACGCTGCTATCATCCACATAATAAAATGCAAAGGTGTGTAGGATGCATGCCCCGCGCGTTGCTGCGGATATAAAGTAAAAATATAAGAAGTTTATAATGGTCGAAACTATATATATATATATGGCAGTATTATTTGGCCCCTGAGTCTTGAATAGTTATTCTGATACCAAAACCCATCTGACAGCCCACCAACCTCAAAACTGCACCTCTCGACATTTTTTTTTCTTGCGCGTGGCTGAGATGGTCCTGGCCGATTTTCCTTTCCCCAGACAAGCTAGTTTTTTTTTCCCGGGCAGTTTTTTTTAGCTATTTTTTTCTCTACGTGCAGCTTTTTTTTTTTTTTACATCAGTGATTTCATTTTTTCATGCAGTTTTCTTTTACGTTAGTTATTTCATTTTTTTCGTGCAGCTTTTTTTATCAGTGAATTGAGGAAATAATCCTTTGTGGAGCTTGCCATGTGTTAGTTAAGATTTTCTTTTATTATTCTTCGTTTTTCTTGTGCAGTTTTTTTATGTCCGCTATTGGGTACCAAGGATTAGAAAATGAGTAAACCTTTTATAGTTGCAGCAAATCGTGCATCCAAAAAATTGATATTGAAAAGCGACTGCCCAATTGATTGGCATAAATTTCTATTAATTAAATCGATGGACGACATTGTGTTACATGAGCGTAGTATAAGAAGGCTAAAAAATCTAGAATCATTTGCACATGGCCAAAATTGGCCACATGGATCCTAAAGCTAGTAACATGTGGCGCCCTCTCCAATCCACATAGATGGGGGACACTGATGTTTGAATGGAACCTCTTTTTTTCCCTGCAGCAAGTACCAGTTCAAAAGAAGCCTCTCCTGCCACCAAAGTTGCAACAAGAAATGTGTAAAAAATCTCACGTAAAATTTAGAAATTGAGTGTGAACAGAAGGTGGAAAGAGTATCTAAATCTTAGTTTTGAACATAGATCTTTCAAACTAAATTGGTGGATCAGCAAATGATCTGGTCATTTCTAGTCTAGAAAATAAAAGGCAGAGAAAGAGAGTACTGGTGTAACTGTAAAGTTAGTAATATATATGCTGAGTGTGACACTATGACCAGAAGCCAGAAGCACTAAATCTCAGTTTTGAATGCCTAAGGGTAACAAAGCTGTAGCTGCAAATAATCTACATGATTTCAGCACTTCCTCCTATAAAGTGATTGCGAAAACCATCCTGCTGAATCTCAGTCAAACACAAAACAGTTGATTTTTCACATATTGCCCTCCATAAATAATGACACATACTAAAACGTAGACGGCTTGATAGCTGAACCGCGCGAGCAGGAAGCGGCGGGAAGGAGAGCACCGGACTACCAGCACATTCATGTGAGGATGGAAGGAATGTCTAAATTGTTGCATTCTTCTTGTAGGAAACATGGGAGATGAAATATTTTACAGGATACAACTCAAAACCAAAGATCCTACCTTTAAATCATAGTTACTGAAAATTGAACCACGAAAATATAAGTAGTGTCATGTTGTTGTGGTCAGCAAATAAGTAGACTAACTATTAAATGCAATGCTATTTCTTGCTACTAATTAGGTAGCTTACCCAGACCTCTTGAGGATTCCTGATGCAGAGCAAATACACTGTAGAGTAGTAGGGCCCCTAGACCTCAACAAAACACTGACTCAATCTTTCATAAAATCTGCCTATCTATCTATCTATCTATCTAAAATAAATAAAACAACATCAAGGGATTGGGTCGTGAAATGTTAAATTTTTATACCTGTTCCCGGATTTCTCTTAGTCAAACTATGAGTATGACTGGTTTTTTGATTGAGTACCAAACATTGTTGGTCATTTAGGCAAAAAATCTCTGAGAATTTAAAACCCCATGCAGATTGATAAACACGCCCTAGGTACCAAACTATATGCTTGTGTCCTGTGGAATTCCTTAACTTAAAACTCTTCATGTAAGCAGTACTAAATTGTCATTTAGATTGCCTAAAGAATTGCAAAGCCTTCAGCTTTTAAAGAATTGCAAAGCCTTCAGCTTTTCTTAAGCAAGCAAATTTACTTTTAGGCTTTTAAGGGTACTGTATTGGAATTACAGAAACCACTATGAGCCTGAACTGAAAGTTGCTGCTAGTAAACTGCAGAAACAACAAGCCTTTTTTCCTTCAATCACATGTTCCAAGCATCAAACAATATCTTATCTTACTTAGGAAAAAAATAGTAGCAGCAATAAAAATTAACAAGGTAGACACATAATAAGATATACTATCTATCAACAAACAGCGCCTTTAAATATTATTGAATTTGATGTCAAAATGTAGGAAAGCAATGTTCAGAAAATAAAACAACAAACATGGTTCATTGCCCAGAATAGCCTAATGTTACTACAGCAATGCATGCCAATTAGAGATTAATCACAAGTAATAATAAGATTACAAAAGGCAAGATTTCCAAAGGAAACATAATGAGCAAATAAATCAAAATTATAGTGCACACAAGATATAGTGGCAGGAGGATGTAGATGAAGGGTGGAGATGGAGGGTCGCAGGAGGATGTAGATGAAGGATTGGACCTGCGGAGGAGCTGGATGGAAGGTGCCGCTGCCGCCGCAGAATACACCACGCCAGATGAACTGCCGACGTGGGTGGGATGTGGAGCGGCGGCGCAGACAGAGTAGGGGCGCCGGAAGGTTGAGTTGACGGTCGGCCACGGCAGGGGTGGATTCAGAGCGGCGCCGGTGGTGGTGAGCAGAGGAGTAGCGCCGTTGGTGGGTGGGCAGAGGAGCATGCCGTGAAGATGAGCGGAGGAGCGGCGTCGGCGGGAGGTGGTACAGAACTGAAAAAAAGATCATGGGGGAAGTGGGATGGTGCTCGGGCCACGGCTTAAAAAAAACTGAGCCGGACCGGCAAATTAAAAGGAGGGTGTCTCGAAGGCTAGCGAACTGGAGAGCATTAAAAGAACAAACCTAATGGAAACCAAACTAATTCAATCAACAAACATTGGAGCAGCAAGGGAAAAAATTATGTGGCACCATCTGAAAGTCATAGCTAATTAATATTGAGGTAGCAAACAACATCTGGCATGCTCATGCAATTTGTTACAGGATATGAAGTAATCCAGCTTTCTATTAAATCATTATTTAAAAGATCCTTGGGAAATTCTGCATTCTCAGCTAGTTGAAATCTTGCTCCAAATCACCATCCAGCTTGATTTGAGTTAGCTGCAGCAGCAAATCTATCAGTACAAATAAAAATAGAGAAAAAAAAAGTTTTTAAAATATAATATCCATGACGATAAGCATGCATGACGCAAGCTCATAAACATAACCCGTGCATGATAAAGAACAAGTAAAGTAGCAGAAGCAAAAATCTTCTGAAACCTGGATAAATCAGGTTGCATGTCTATTAATAAAAAGTAAACTAGCAGAAGGATAACAACATATCTGATTAAGAACAAAGTTGTGGGAAGCAGCAGCAGTGCTGAAGAACAAAAGGTAAAATGTCAATGAAAAATGCATGTATATCGATGGCAGCTCAATGAAACAACAAGGTTGATTCCAAGGATCGAACCATTAGTGTTGCTAAGATATGCATTGCCATTCAACCATCTGAAAAGTGATAGCTAATTAAAAAATATATCAAAATTTCGCTGAAAACTAGAAAACTTAGGGCGTGGCGTTGCCGCGCCATCTATGAGAAGGTCAGTGGTGTTTTTACTGTTGTGGATAAATCTAAGTGCAGAGATGCTGAAAAATCATCTTTATGTTAGCCAGCTATCGGATGCTAGAAAAATCCTGGAGGTGATGAAAGCATAGATTTTCTGGAAGCAATATTTGAAGATCAGGGTAAAAACGACAGAAATAAGGGATACTGAGGTCTGCAATTTTGGGCTTGCAAAGTCTTATTCAGAGTATTTAAAGCATAAACTATTCTTGAAATATACATCTAGGTAGATGATCTATTCTTCTAATGCTTGCACAACAGCTATTGCTATCCCTTTGAACTTCAGTCTCTTCCTCATCAAGGGTCAATCCGTGGAAATGGTATGCAGCAGCTGGAAATAGGGGAAACAAAAAACAAAATTACACTATTTAAATGTACATGGATCAAAGGATAATTACCTATTGGGCAAAATTTGTGCTCTGCCCAGGAAATTAATTAAGTGGCTTATCAATTATTATAGATGCAACTTAGAAGCCAAAAGGATTAAAGAAATAGAGTAAGGTCGTGTGTGTGCACCTACGCTTCAAGACATCTCTATTTTACAAACAGAACATGCTTTCCTCCCCATCTAACTGACAAAGGTGGCTTTGGTCTTTTTATTTATCTTTATAATAAATACATATTAAAGGAACATAGATAAGGACAAAACTTTACTGATTGTGAACTGCTAAGTCCTGTTGTAACTAAACTTGCAATGTCACTCCTACCTAATAGCTAAATTCTAAAAAAGGTGTATCCACCTAAATAACATCGGAATAACAAAAATCACACATAAATAATTTTGTTTCTAACTGATTTGATCTCCCAATTTCTGGCGGTACCAAATACCATGCCATGGGTGACCATTAGAGTAACTTGTAAGACTGCTTGATACATTGATGACGAGGTTGATTATTTATTAGAAAAAAGGGCTCATCTTAGCATGATATAAATAATCATATTCAGCCGCTAACAGAAACCTTTCTGTTTTATGCATATTTCAGTGTGAAGCAATGGACCACTTTACTAATAAACTAATAATATAGACAGGGACATGCACATAACTTTTCACTTTAGCGAACTGATGTAGCAATGTCAAATGTCTATAGAAAGCATATTTGAACAAATAAAGATGGCATGTACCAAAAGGCAAGAAAAAGTTCATACCTAAGTTTCAGCAGTTTGGCATTTTCAGACACACAGTGAGGCAAGAAAATGTTCATACTTGTGTGTCTACGTTTGAGCGGTTTGGCATTTTCATAGACACACAGTTGGCACTGCGTTATCGCCAGATTAATGATGCAGCTGTGGAAATCCTGTGAAGAAAATTAATCAGCTAGAAATTACCAATATTTAAATCAACAAATAAATATTCTAACTGTGAAATGTGATGGCGTGCTGTTTGCATAGGCAATAGAAAGGGAAATAAAAGGAACTCAGCAGATTTATTCTATCCTTGATTTTTTTTTCTTGTAGGAGCTTCTTTAAGGCTTTAGTTATTTCCAGGCAATCTAATATGATGGCCTTGGTATATAGTAGTTGAAAAGAATATCAATGTATAGAGGCCTGTACTATAGTCGTATAGGTAATGTACATGTAGCACATGAACCTGCATTAATCGCTGAGAGAGATTGCTGGAATAATTGGAGAGATTGCCGTGAGCGGAGCACAAACCTCTGTGTGACTGCGCGTCTACTGAAAGCACAGAGGAAGATGAAGCCATTGCCACCGCCGCCCCTGCAGCTGTGCTTCTTCTCAAGGGCAGCATATCGCCTCCAGTTGCTGGCTTCGGTCTTCGCATTGGCTTCACGCTTGCCATCTCGCTTCTGTCAGAAGAAGCCTCCTGAGGAGCCTCGCTGCTGTAGTATCGAGGCGGAATGGCAGGGGAAAGGCCTTCCACTGCACGGGCCGGTGGACGGATTCGCGGGCGCACTGCTTTGCCGTTGCGTGGCAACTCCGCTGCGCGGTCCTCTCCTCCCTTCTGGCATTTCATCGAACACATGATGGGCGTTGTCCGCACATCTGCTGTGTGCCTTGCCGGCGGCGGCGGAGAGCTCGCACGCGCCAGGCCGGGCGGCGGTGGAGCCCGCATGCGAGAGGCCCGAGGCGGCTCTTGATCGGCGGTGGAGGATCTCGCATGCGCCCAGGCAGGGCCGGCCACACCGGGCGCTGGCCGTGGTGTGGGCGCTGGCGCCCCTGGCCAGCCTGACGCGGGCGATGGTCCCGGCGAACGAGAGGTGCTGGCGGAGGAAGGGAAGGAGGAGACCGAGCGGGGGAGGCAGGGGCACGACGGCGAGCAGAGGGCGGCGAGGGCAAAGGCGAAAGGCTTGGCTTGGCGCCGGCAAGGCGGCGGACGGGCGTGGAAATTGGAACCGCAAAAAATCGTGGGCGAAGTCGTGGGAGCTCACAGCTGCTATGCCGCACGACCTCGTTGGTTTGTTGGGCCAGGCTTATGAGCCTCAGGTCCGAATGGGGGGCTGGTCAATAGGATGGGTACTTGAATAGTTATTTGGTACCCGGGTACCATATAGAGATACTATATATATACATATATATATATACATATATATATATATATATATATATATATATATATATATATATATATATATATAGTACGTCAATTATGGAGGTTGTATCCATTGACATAATATAGATTATTTGAACTGGGCATCACCAAAATCTCATCTATACGTATATTTTAGAGAACCATATGTAATCTATGTGATATGCAGTTTTGCTAGGTTTTTGCTTACAACGGGTTTTTTTACTTAGAAACGGTTTAAATTTTTGTAAAAAAATTTATCGAAATATATTCATGTAGGGTCTTGTTTTGAAGAGTTTATTGCGAGGAACATCATGGTGCAATTGGATTTTTAATTACGATACTTGGTTTAGGTTCTACGACTTTTTCTATTTTAAAAGAAATAGCTAGTGGGAGATTAATGAGCCTTAGTGAAGGTAACTCTTCGATGATGTCGGTGACATCATTCTTGAGCTCCCAACCAATCGGGATCAAGAGAATAGGCTAGAGAGGGTTTAAAAATATAGAAGTTATAGATATATGTGTACCCAAATAGTTAACACCTCTGTACTTCAGGTGTACTCCCTCCACCGGCCCCAAATTAAATCAATTTTTAGAGCTTCCCGACCCAAATTAAATCAATTCTAGAGCTTTCTTACGTTAAACTGTTTTAAATTAATTAACTTTGTAAAAAACCTAATATTAATGGCACAAAATTAAATTTACTGGATACACCATGAAATCTATGTTCGCATGGTGGGGGAACCTTCGCTAGGAAGCGAAGGGGAAGCAGAGGTCCTCCAAGAGATGGAAGAGCCTGACCTCCGCCACGGGCGTAGTGTAACACCCTGGTGTTACTATTTTGATTCACAATTTGATCATGATATCATCATGCATGATCATCAGGCATTAAGGCATAAAAGCATTCCATGTTTATTTTTGACATGAAAATATTGCATATATCATGCTCAAGTTCTTTCATGAAATGCTAGCAACAACATCAATTAAGCTACTTTGTGAATTTATGGTTTGAAATTTCCTTAAACAGATAAAATTTTGTTAATATAAATCTTGAAGAAGAAAGTGTGTTCTTTGATATAGAAGTAAAGTGATGAAATATTTTCAAATCAAACATACTTAAATCTGATCTCCAAATTTGAATTCAATGCTGAATTCCAAGCTTAAGTCATTTCTGGCTAAGTGTTGGAAAACAGTAACAAATTCGATTTTGGGGTAGTTAATAAATCAATTTTCATGAATAAAATTAGTCCAAATCTTGTTTCCCTGATTTGCTATAAAGTTTGTACTATGAAGTTATGCCTGTGATTGCCTTGTTTGATGACTGTTTAATCATTAATTAAATTGCTCAAAGTTCAATCAGCAAAAAGGTGATTTTAAAACCCCAATTCAAAACTGAGTTTTGAAACTTCAAAAATATTTAGAATTTTGTGTTGAGCCCAAAAGCAAAGTTGTAGTTTTTAAAATTCTAAACAACTTTTATTTTTGGATTTTTTTTCAAGTTTTTACATGATTTTGAAAGTAATTTTGAGAAAGGGACAGATGTGCAGTCTGCTACAGTAACCGGGGGGGGGGATTTCCTTTCCCCTCTGCCCATGCTGTCGCCCGGCGTCATGGCAACCATTGTCGTGCCCTCTCCGGGTTTTTGCGGCTGGCCGACCACCTAGCCATCGCCGTGAAGGTGCGAGGCACCTCTCCAACCCACCCCGCCCTATAAAAGCCGAGCCATGGTCGCCGTCTTCTTCTTTTCCTTCTCCTTTGCTCCATCACCGGCCGACGAGGATCAACGGTGAAATTCACCGTCACCCTACCGTCCACTGTCCAATTGCCTTTCACAGGCCCGGCGCGAGCTCTCTTGCACAATCAACGAAACTAGTTGCAGCTTGTGTCACCGCCCGGAATCGCTCAGCGACGCCATCGCCCTCATCTCCGGCCGCCGGGGCCGCCATGAGCACGCCAACCTTGACAAAGCAGCCCAGAGCCGCTCATGTCCTCCTTTATTTCGTTATAGAGCCACTTTGATTCACCGATCAGCGTCGGCTCAATTGTTCTCGCAGACCAAGGCTCGGATACTCGGGAACGTCGTCGTCTTCCCGGTTCACGCCGCCGTGACCGCCATAGCCGACGACCATCCACCTCCGCCTCACCTCCGGTCTATCCAGCTAGCGCATCACGCTCGTGGTGAGCCCCTGAGCCAAACGAACCCTTCTCGAGGTTTCTAACGGCCTGTGGCAGTGGGAACGCCGCACACCGGCGAGTTCCGCCCGTGTCGATCCGCATTGCCGCGGGGCGAGAAGCATAGATAGGTTTCTATCATCGATTAGGTGCTTGACCGTGCTCGGGAAGTCGAGTTGCATTAGTTAGGTGGGTTGGTTTTGAAGGAGAAGTCGTCGGTGTTCGCCGCCGACGAATCGGGAGGCGCCGCCGTCCGCCATGGCCACCGCCGTGGTTGTTCCGTGCATGGGGTGTCGAGTTAGTGGTGCCGGGCGTGTGGAAGAGTGAGAGAGGAGCACGCCGAGGTGATTCCCGTCGTCGGAGACCTCGCCGGCGGCGAGCACCCCGCCGGTCAACGTTGTGCACCCGCGGCCGCGCGTGGGGGCACTGTGCGTGGACCAGGGGTCCCGCCTGTCAGCCACAGTGGCTAGTCTGTGGTGGGTGAACGAAAGATTTTTTTTTAACCTTTTCGATTTTCAGAAAATGGACTATTTTGCTGATTTTTTAATAAATCATAACTAAATAAATATAAGTGCTAAAAATATAACAAAAATTGCTCTGTGTTCCTTGTAATATGATCTATGTAGTAAAAATATGAGTTTGCTATGTTTGGTAAAATTTGTATGAATTAAAATTGCTCCTTTTAATTCAAAAATGCTCAGTTTATGATTTTTGTAGGCCACAATATTTATCCAAAAATTATGAAAATTTAGGTTTAAGCTTTATATGATAAAACCTATCTCCATAAAAATTTGGACACTGTTTTGAGTCAGTTTACTATAGGGAATAATTTTCACCTTGTTTAATGACTGTAAAAATGGTTAATAAAATAACCAATTAATTAAGTAGGGGACTAATTAAATGTTGTGTGGTTTGTAGCTCTAATTGGAGACCCTGGACCAAGCACACCCCACTGGTCCATGGCTTTCCCATGTTTAGTTACTTGTAGAATTGCTCACATGTTTAAATAAATAATAAATGACTTAAGCAATTAGTGGAATACCTCACTTAGGGTTGATTCCATTTAAGTGTTGATTGAAGACCATGCATCACTATCACCCTAATGATCCATGGCTTGGTTGTATAAATGTTATTAGTGATCACCATCATCACTTGTGTAGTAGTTGTAGTCAATTAATTAATTAACTAGAGCTAGTGCTTCACTTAAATGTTTGAGTGCTTTTAGGTTTTGATTGGAGACCATGTGGCATTCAAACTCCTGTTGCCCATGGTAATGACCTGTTAAGCTTGGATTGATCTTTGTCCACATATTTAATAATCACTAAAACTTGTTTTAAGAATTAATTAGGAAGTTGAACACATGAAGGAAAGTTATACTCAACTTTCTTAACTTTATTTAAATATTGTTATGCACTTGTTAGGTTTCTCATCAATATTTTATCTTGCATCATGGCATACATTTTATTATGTTAAGGCATACATCATTTCATTACGTATAGTTTACGTGAGAAGCGAAGGATCACGATTATCAAGCTCCGGAGAAGATTCGTGATAACCCAACCCCGACAAGGTGTATCCACCGAAGGTGGCGACGTCAAGACTAACAACTGACCTTCCCTGAAACACAGGCAAGCCCCGAAGCATAACCCACTCTCTCGTTTTACAAAAGTTTTATAATACTTTACGTCTAGTGTGATGTGCATTAAGTTATAGGCTTTGTTTGATACCATTGCTGCATGATTACCTTGATCCACAATTATATCCAGATCTTATCCTATTATTATGTGTAGGACGTTTCCTTTAATGCTTAGCCATGCTTAGTCCGGTAGAAGTCGAGCGATGGTTTTATCGTTCATGAGATATAGGTTTATCTTATGTTCTCCACGGTTTGGCTCATGGATCGTGAGAACCCTAATGCTGATGGATATGATAAATCGAGACCGGACGGTTTAGCTTGCATTAAGAATAGTCTTAATGTAGTGCTCTGTCTGTGTCGATTAAGGACCGTTCCGTTGATTGGCCCTTGGATCGAGAACTTTTGCAGTACCGGCCACATACTCCGGTAAGCCTGAGTACCTCAGCTATTCCATCACGTGAAACGACAACCGCGCACTAGGAGTGGAGAGATGGCGGGAGCAGCGTGAACCCACTCGGGGAATCTCGAGGAGATGTCCACCGGGCGGTGGTGTTCTGTGCTCTCGGGTAGCGTGGACCGGTTCATGTATGGAGGATCTGAGGGAATGGTTGATATATGCAAGGATCGAACCTACATATATCGTGTGGTTTGGGAATCCCTATTTGGATAGTTAATCGGTTCGAATCATCGTTTGCTCCACGGTAACAGGAGACTTGATCCTCGCACCATCATCATAGTGTAATCGATGGAATATGGTGGTTCTCAAAATGATATGAAATCTGTTGATTGTTTAATGATAAGTGCTTG
>JADLZL010007127.1:0-121262 GCA_015844335.1 Chrysopogon serrulatus
TGTATATGTGTTTCGTATACACATACGAGATACATCTATGCACGTAGGTGGAAGGTGTGTGTGGGTATATCTATCGTCACATATATTATTCATGTATACGGGTCTACATCTATATCCTATCGCGTATATATTTGCGTGGGTGCAAATATATTACTTGTCGCATTTATCCACATATTTATATACTAAGTATCGTGTATATATGTATATAGACATATGCGGCTATGGACGATTATTACTACGGTTTATATTAATTAAGTATAGCGGTTAGCACTAATTATAAAAGAAAGAGAAGCAAACAAATATTACTAGAATTTAAATGGACACAAAAATAGGAATATGATGTGGATAGGTAGGGCATGATTTTAGGAGAATTTTGGTGGTGGAATTTCTAGAATCGAAATTGGGGTGGGAGAGATATGAATTTTGAAAGTTTAATTACGATAAAGGAATTGGGGAATATATTTTGGAAATTATTTCTGGAAATTAGGAGGATGGGAATGGTATGGAAATTATAGGGTAGGGTATGGGGTGTACCTAGTTTATTTAGAAATTTTTTGGAAATTTTTCGAGCAAGGGAAAAATACATTTTCACTCCTCCGGTAATGCGTTCTCCGGTGCGGCGTAGCATTTTCTAACCCGGCCGACGCGTGGGGTCCATTTGTGGACAGAGTTGACCGGACTGTCTTTGGATGTGCATGTGCTCCTATGCACCGATCGGTGAACAACGGCCTTGTGCCTTTATTCCATGTGAACCGGGCCTATATAAGAAATGGAGGAAGGGATGGGAAGTGTTTTGCAGTCCGTGGGTCCCACGAGGGGAGTTGACGTGGTGCCTCCCCGTTGGGTGTCACGGGCATGGTGGAGGGTGTCGTCATTTCTCCCTTTGCTGCTCGCTTTGTCTCTGTCTCTGTTCCGTGCGGCGGGGAGAAGAAAAAAAGAAGGGAAGGAGAGAGGAGAGAAGGAAGGGAAGGAGAGAAGGGTGGAGGGATCTGACGCAGGACACCGGGCGGCCCCGGGTGCTAGCGGCGGGCGGCTGGCTGTCCCGGTGGTGCTCGGCGTGGGCAGGGGAGAGCAGAGGGAGCGGAGGTGGAAGAGAAAGGAAGGGCGCGCGGAGGGAAGAGAGCGGGAGAGAACGGGGAGAGAGCATGGTGTCCGGCGGCGGCCTCCACTCCGGGCGAGGTGGCCGGCGTGGGCGACGCCCCGCAGAGCGAGGCACAACAACGGAGGGGCACGAGCAAAGCAGTGTGCGTCCCCGAGCGGTGCAGTGGCTTCGAGCACCGGCGAAGCAAAGCAGCAGGGGAAGGAAGAAGAGAGGGAAGTGGAGGAGGGAGGAGAGGAGCTGGAGTCCGAGGTCGAGCTCGACGGGGCGAGGCTTCGCGGTGTCCATGGCGGGCTATTTATAGCTCGCGAGGAAGCACAGTGAGGCGGTTCGTGGAGAAAATATCTCCATGGCCGTTGGAGCTTGCCAGTGAAGAGGATATGGCTGCCTTCGAGCTGGACGACGGGGAATCCGGGGAGAGGATAAGGATGGAGGAGGACGACAATGGAGAGAGGCGGTTCGCGAGGATATTTTTTGGGCAGCCATGGTTGCGGCACTCGACGACAACACACTAAGGCGGTGCGGCACGGTGAATACGCCGGGCGGACGCGGTATTTTGCGCCGGCTTCTTGCCGGAGGTAGAAGATGATGATGACATGTGGGGCCGCCTTGTAAGTGAGAGAAGGAGAGAGGGAGAGGGGTGGCTGCTGGGCTGCTGCTGTCGTGCGGCCGAGATGGGCCCTGCTGGGCCGATCTAGTGCAAGAAGAAGGAGAATGAGCCCACGAACGTTTTCCCTTTTATTGATTGACTTTTTCCAATTTCCCAGAAATTAACTAGGCATATTTGGATGCATCTAAATTGAGTTTGGAAAGGTTTTGAAAGGTGGGTGGTTAGGAATTAACAAGGATAATTCAAGGAGGGTTTGTAAAGATGGGTCAAGAAAATTTGGGAGAGGATTGTCAAGGGATTTTGAGGAGAGAGCAAGGAGAAAATATTTAGTGCCAAGATAAATTCTAGAGAGCAAATGAACACGCAAGCAAGCATTCAAACAATCACAGCAAACAATCATTCACACATCCAAACAATGAAACACGCTATGCATATGGTGAATTTTAATGTAAGGGTTTTGGAAAAGATTTTTAAACATGGTTTTGCGAAAAATAAACTAATCAAGTTTTAGTTTATTGTAAATTATAAAAAGTTCAAATTTTTAGTGATTTTTAAAATGATGCAAAAACACGGGTGTTACATCTAGGGAGTCCCACTTGGCACTTTGACATTCTTGACATCCCCTAGAGCTAAGCAAGCCAACTCCCTCACTTTGCATGCCTCTTGATTGATCTAGAGAGTGATTGAGAGAGTTTCTAGTGCATTTGTCTTGTGATCGAGCATCTAGTGGCACTAGTGAGCGTTCTTGCTGCGATTGAGCTTATTACTCTTGGTGATTGCCGTCACCTAGACGGTTGGAGCAGCAAGCCGGAGTTGAGTAAGGTTGAAGATTGTTCTTGGCCACTCCGGAGGTGATTATGAGGGGTGTTGATCCCACCCCGCGGGAGATCACGAAAGAAATCCTTAGTGGAATCTCGTGTCATTGAGTTACCCTCACTTAGTGTGAGTTCTTGTGGCGCCCGGTTAGGGCTTGGCTTGTGACGCCGATTAGCCACCGAACTACCGAGTGTGTGGTCGACACAACGGGGAGTAGCGTGCCGACAAGCACGTGAACCTCGGGATAAAAATCTTGTGTCCCTCGATGTTCTTGTGTGGTTTGATCCTTCGAGATCAACTTGGATTTCTCTATTGGATCATCTCTTCGGGGTTCATTGTATTGACAAGGCGGTGATTGGTCATTATCCCGAAGGCACGGTTTGCACTTTCTCGGTTCTCTTCCTTGCGATTACATTTATGCAAAGTAGCATACTAGGTTATGTAGCGTAGTTTGCTTACTAAGGATAGTAATCTTAGTGTGCCTAGTGTATTAGGATTGTTAGAATTGGATAGGTTGGCTTGCAACCCCTCACTAGGCTAGCGCAACACTTGCTTTGCCATTTAGTGTACTAACCGGTTTGTTTAAGTGCTTTGCAAGAATTTTTATAGGCTATTCACCCCCTCTAGCCATTTAGGACCTTTCAATAGGCCATAAATGTTAGTTAGCCACCATGGCGCACCCGGGCCATTGAGCGGGGTGAGGCGAGTTGTGACTGAGAAGCGGCGTGCATTGGTAGAGTCCGAGGCCCACAAGTCACGACGCCAGGATGTGATCGCCCCGCCGGCCACACCCACCGCAGGGAGAAAGACATAATCGAAATCACAGCTTGTTAATTCTATGTTCATGGAAACAGGGGGGTCCACGACCTTGGACTCCTGGAGACAGACAATCGAAGCCCGTTGCTGCTCAACGATGTCGCGTACAACATTCCTGCGAGCGCGGCTGTTGAGGCCGCGCGCGTTCCACATGAGTAGGTGGTTGGCACTCATAACGACAGGGCGTTGCGACTACAGGATGGCAGCTCAAATGAGCGCCAAGGTCCTCGACCCGCGAGCGTCGCGCGCGGGGAAGAGCTGCCGCATGGCCTCCCGTTTGGCGGACGACATGGGCTCGGCGAAGGTGCTGCGGAACTTGTTGGCAACCGCTGCATCCGGCGTGTTGGGTGCAGTATTCTCCGGGCGGCCTGACCACCGATTCAGCAGGACACGGCGAGCCCGTCGCTCCGGCTGGGGATCGCGGAAGGTCGATTTCGCAGCCTGTGTGGGCGCTCTGCCGGGGGCACCGAGGATGGTCGTGGCCGCGACTCGACTTCGCGGCGGGTTATAGCGATGGCCCGGTGTCTGCGCAGGCGGTGAATAGAGTCGACGAAGGCCTGCATCGGGTCCTGATGGGCTGGGGTGCCATTGCCTAGTGGCGCTGCTGGTGAAGGTGTGCCTTGGGCCTGGGCAGGCCACGGATTGGGCCCAGGCGAGGGTGAAGTTGTAGGAGCCTGGTCATGCCACGAAATGGGCCCAGGCGGTGGTGAGCCCGTGTTTGGGTAGATGCTTGGCGCTGGCACGGCAGACGGCGTGGCGCCGGCGAGAGCCTCCATCAACATGGAGTCTGGTGACAGGCGGTCCGTGTCCGCCGAATGAACCGACAGGCCAACGATGGCATCCGGCGATCGCGTGGCAGCAATGACAGGACGAAGATCCGCCTCGCTGAGCATGGGATCCCCTGCCCAAGGCCTGACGGGGAGGAGCCGCCAGAGCCACGACAGTAAGGCCGGCCGGTTCAGCCGGCCAGCAGCGTTGGGCCCGGCGCTTTGGCGCTGGCCCCGTGCGTCGATAGGTCCGACATGTCGGGCCGTGGCGTGGGCGCATAGCAAAGAATGATGTCTGCAAGCGAAATTCCGCCGCCTAACATCGGGTCCTTCGACGCCTAAACTACCAAAATCCCGAGAGAGAGAGCGAGCAGGTTTCGCTACACAGGTCAACCAATGGTGGGGCCTGGTCCGGCACGCTCGGCACCGAGGCCGCAGGGGTAGTGCGCGTGTCAGGGCACGGACGGAGGCGACACGCCGTCCGGCCGAAGGACCAGCGGGGCTCAACGTTATCGGCCTGGCTGACAAAGACGGAGCCAACCGCGATGGCCCTGGATACCGGGCGATGGGCCCCACCGAAGCGAGGGCCCCGACGCATCTCCTCCGGCGAGGCGGACGGTGGCACAAGCCGGGCGGGCGGGAGGTGCCACGCCGGGTGTCGAGTCCGGGGTGGAACCCGTTGTAGTTGTTGTCCCCGGAGTCGTCGTCGTCGTCCCGGTGGATGCTGCCATCCGGCGGCGAGGACGGCGGAGTGCTCCAGTCCTGGTGCTCGATGACGCGGAGGCGGACGAGGTAGTGTTGTCTTGGCAGGTCCTCGTGAATGATGTCCGCTGGGCATAGGCCGAGCATGTCGCCCGAGAACACGCGCGGCTCGGGGATGAAGATGATCTCCTCATCCGGGATGAAGCTGGGGTCGCGGCACCAGGCCTTTACAAAGAACTCCCTCTCGTCCTCCAGCGGCCCCGGGACAATATCGACGACGGCAGCGATGGCATTGCCGAGGATGGATTGCGCGACGGCGATGCTCCGCGCGTGGAACGGCAGGTTCCGCATGCCAATGAGAGCTAGGCAGCGTAGGCGTCCCCCGGTGGAGTCCGCCGTTCGGCGCTAGGGGTACCAACGGAGGGGAAGAATCCCCCCGCTCGGCCGTGCCGCAAGGACCAGGTTCTTGTCCTCCAGGCGGCTGAACCGGATGATGAAGTCCTCCGGGGGCCCGATGCGGCTGACGGACACCGTGTCCTTGGGGATGTCGAAACGTGTGAGGAGGTAGCGACTGACCATCGCCGGCGAGACGAAGGGCCTGGTGCCGCCGATCATGACGACTAACTAAGGCGCAGCCAAGGGGCATCCTCTCGGCCGCAATTTGCAACTCCGGCGTCGGTGGGGCGACCACCATGCCAGTCCGCCGGGGCTCGCCTCAAAGGGCGGCGCGGCAAAGAGCGCCCGAGCCAGCAGGGCGGATGGGAGTGGTGGTGGTGGCGGTAGCGATCCGGGCGACGGTGGGGGCGGCGCGAGCGAGGTGGGGACGCGCGGCGCGACCCCGTAGATGCTGAGTGCCCGGACACTGTGTCCGCATCGACGTCGTCGTCGTGAGCCTCGCGCCGGACGTCGGCGTGCCGGGAAGCGGCGCCACGCCCAAAGGCGGCGCACTCCGGCGAACAAGGCCGCTTGGGTGGAGCGTCGCGGCGGGGAGCGGGCAGGCGTAGGCGCGATGGCCCCTCACGATTGCGATTGAAGCACCGCGGCGTGGATGATCCGGCGGTTTTGACATGGGAGCATGACAGGCGGTTGAAAAGCACTTGCCCCGAATGGGCCGCGAGCACAGATCGGCCTGGCGATGAGTGCGGCGCGGTGCGCCGGGCCGCCGCGAAGTCCGATCACACTATCCCCGTGTGGAGGCGGTTTTTGGACCACGCCCGGATGGAAGCCATCGGCGTCCGTTGGGGGGAGGAGGCTCGGGCGGGTGGGCGGACGGGGACGGCCCGACCACTTGGCGCCACAATGCGCCGGAGGAGCTGGATGGCGTGGGGCGGCGGGCAGCCACCATAACCCCCGCGCCAGGTTTCGGTGCGAAAGGCTAAAGGGCGGATCTTCCTACGTGCGTAAGTAGGCGGCGGCAGTGGCGAAAAAGGGAACAAGGAACGACAGTACCTTCATCTTGGCTACTGCCCTCGCGGGCGGCGGAGGTGAGTCGGCCTCGGAGAGGTCCCCGTCCTCCTCGAGTCCCTTTGAAGGAGATCCCGCCGCCCCCAAGAGGCACCACCGGCGTGGAGGGGCTGGCGGCGTAGATGTCGGCCGTGGGGAGGCCCGGCGACCGGGGCTGGTTGCGGTTGGCGGCGTAGGTGTCCGGCGTTGGGAGGCCGGCGACCCAGCACCCATGGAGCTTGGGGAAGGAAGCTCCTCGTCGGCCTCGTCGGCCCAAGAGCGCCGATTGGAGGTCCCCCCGCCATGGGGGCCGGGCGCGAGGTGGGCGCCGACGCCGGGGGATGGGATGGCCGCCGGGACCGGGTGGTCGCCGGCGGGTGAAGGTGGCCACCGGGACCGGGTGGTCACCGGCGCGGAGCTGCCCTAGCTAAGCTCACGATGTCGAGAGCCGAGTAACTAGCCTGAGGCATGCATGGACCGTGGAGGAAGAAGGACGGACGGTCACAACGCATGCAGGCCCGCGCGGGTACGGTGGTGATGACGGCCGTTAGCCCCAAAAGTGACTGAACGTAACGGAATGCTAGTTTCAGTTAACGTTTGCCTCTTTGGATGTTATTTCACGTGACGGAGCTTTTTCAATGGTATTTTCCGATTTTCGTGATCTTTCGATGCTACATAACTATTTTTTTTTTTTTTCAATCATTGTAGAATTTCTCATATCAAAACATGTAAACGATTTTAAGGACTCCTTTGAAATGTAGGAAATTCATAGAAATATTACAGTAATTTTATTTAAAAAAACAGTTAATTTGCACACGAAAACATAGGAAACAGAAAACGGAAAAAAAAAAAGGCTGCATTCCATAAGTAAAGGACCTAAAAGTGCTACTGCGAGGAGCCTCTCGTGCTGTGCAATATATGACCAAGGTTGGGTAAGATGTCTGCATCAGCATTGTAAAGATAATCAAACTTTTATCTCCGCTTTAGTGCTGCTAACTCATCAGATAGATACCTCCATAATTGGTCAAAATGGTGTCAAGTGACAATAAACTACCAAATCCACACTTGTATTATTTTTTTTTTGAGACTGCTAGGTCTCTGGAAATAAAGGTACATGGAAAGCTCCTTTCTCTAAGCTGATGAACGGCAAATTCAGTTTGATTTTCTTTGTTTCCTTTTTTTTTTCCTCCTGAATGTTTCTATTCAGGCTTTGTTGTCTTTCCTTTTTTTCTTCTGGTCTGCTCTATAATCACCTTGGTTACCTTTTCTCTTTTAATAAATTTTCAGTAGAGGCCCCTGTGTTCTCTCCTGCTTCCTAAAAAAAATGAACGGCAAATTCGCAAACAAATTAAAAATGATTAACAGCAGATGACGACGCTGAGGTTGAAGTCCAAGTTGGCACACTTGAGCAGTACGGACGGACGAAAGGAACAAAGCACAAGAACCAAAACTCCCCACATGTAAAGAAATGCAGATATCCACGTGTTACACCTCATGCATGTAACGACTCTAACCGTAATCATTTTCACCAAGCTGGTGCGTACACTAAATCGTCGCCATTTGTAGACAGACGTACAGCCAATCTATATCTCTTATAAAGATAACCCCACTACACATTCTATCTAATCTCACAACAATCCATGTCATTGAGTAATATGGACCATTAGATTCCCATTGTTGCCATGTATATCCGTCCATCGGAGCATAGCTGATGCTCGGTGTCCCTTCGCCCCTGCCTCTTCCTCTTCTTTCACAGCCACCCACGCCTGCCACCAACAACTCAACGACTTTGCTAGCTGCTCCATCAGTGCGTTTTCAATTCCTGCAGGCCACGTTGGCTTCAATTGCCATTCTGAACAGGCACAGGCAAAAACTGCGATAGACTTATAAATTTAGTCGTCTCCTCTTCCTCTTCTAAACTGCCCCTTCCTCTTCTGCTAAACTGCTATTTGCAATATAATTGGCTTGGCATGTATATATTCTCCTCCATTGGACCTCACGCCAAAAAAACCACCATATCCCCCCGATTCTCCTGATGTCTCTTAATAAACTGGAGAGAACATTTGTTCATTGTTGCAGCAGCATCCTATTGTTTATGCTAGAAGAGGTGTTTTCCTGTTCCATAGCTGTGATTCAAACATTCAGCACGACCATGAGGAAGGTATTTATTTTTGAGTTCCCAAGTACTTTTCAACATTTTGATTAGATTATGCCATGTCTACGGCAGGCAGTAATTTATCGAGGAAGATGAATGCTCAGCTGCGTTGAAGTAAAAAAGAAATGTGAGATTGTGGAAACACATGTTTAGCATTATCTCTACAAGAAGTTGATGGTCTGTTGCATTCGATATGTTATAATCCAACAGAAATAATTCATTTGTAGTATGCACTCCGGAATTGAAAGTAGTAATTGAAGATTAAACTATTTATCTCTCCCAGAGCAGTCAGCCGGCCAATCTTTTATTGTCAATTCTCTGATTTCTATTTTGCCGATGCAACAGCTTCAAGTTCTGCATGCTTCCTTTTATCGACAATTCTCTAATTTCTATTTTGCCGATGCAACAATTTCAGGTTCTGCAGGCTTTTTCGACTTTTGCTAATAAGCAACAGGTCAAATTTAGTTTATGTGATCTTAAAAAACAAGGATTAATTAGAATTGACCAATGGGCTCTGGGTTTTGACAAGAAACAATGTGTTCTCCTAACTGCTCAATTACCAATGTGAGATCATCTAGGTGGTCAGTGGACGACGATGATTGGGTACTCAAACTGCAATACTACAATGTTTTTTTTTTTTGTGATTTCCTTATTTCCTATAGTTGCAGTTGGTAATCTGATGGCTTTGTTGGTACGGGTTTTTTATTCCTAAACATTAAAAATAATGATAATGGAAGGAATTCATTAATTAGTGACAGCATCATGCAGTGAATGTGTAAATGTAAAGTTTAGATTCCTGCATGAATAGAAGAAACAGGTTTCTATAACCAATCATTAATTAGCACACCTCTCAACTCTTTGAACATGATGTATTTTAATTCGTTCATTTGTGCCTTGAAATTCCTCTTAATGCATTTTCATGATTCAACACAGATTACTACTATGCAATGCATGATGAGAACATCATGGATAATGGAGAAGTCTCATAACATTACTTAACCTTTTATTAGGTGTTGCTCTTTCCAATGCTTAATGCTCAATACTACCTTTTTTTTTTTTTTGAAATACCCGCAGCAACGCGCGGGGAATCCTTCTAGTTGAATTAAAAAATCACCTCACATGGCAAGAATGCACTTAATCAGCAGCGAGAACAGGAACTGAAGAGTAGTACATTTTATAAGCACAGAGGTGCAGGGGTCTACTCCACTGGATTCATTGGACCTATGTCTCGTCACCTTAGATTAGATCAGGTCCCTTCAACTTGGGTCATTTAAAAATCAAAATTGAGCTGTTCAATGATGAGTAGTCCCAATGTGAAACCACGCCACCACCTATGACCAGCTAATTCAGCAATCACCACCTAATAAGCTTGATCAGTGCCCTGGCTTTCTCCATCATGCCAGATTAGCAGATGCCGGCTTTGCGATTCACTAGTAGTCTAGTACAGGTGAAGTGGTACGGTGGCGCCAATTTCATATAGGCAAATTGGCTAGCGCTATGCCCTACACCTTCGCGTCATCATTGCACGATTCCATATATAGCTTCTGTGACGCTTTTGTCCACTTCCTCTGGTTCGATTCCGATCCGCCACTTGTTTCAGAGAAAGCCGAAGGGAGCAGCAGAGTGAGCAGGCAGAGAGGCGCCGCGCCGGCAAGCTCCGGGCAGCCGGGCAGGGAGAGAGAGAGGGAGAGGGAGAGATGAAGCCCAGGCTATGCCGCCATGGCTCTGCCTTCCCTGCGCTGCTGCTGATTCCGAGTTCTTGGAGGGCGGCTGCGCAGGCTCAGTAGGCGCCCCAGACCGATCCAGTTGAAGGTATGTGTCTCAGCTCGCTCGCTCGACAGAGCTCCGTAAGGCTTCGTTCGTTTGTATTGTTTCTGGTCTGGATTGGTTTTTGTTTCTCCCCTGCGATAGTGGCGTGGCGGTGCAGGAAGATAAACACGCTGGACGTGGTTGGCCCCATACCAGAGGAGCTGCGGAACCTCACTCACCTCGTTAAACTGTATGTGCTGCCTAAAACTAGTCTGTATTCTTCATAAAAAAAAAAGAGAAAGAGAAAGAACTCTTCTCTTATCCGTGTACTCTTTTTTTTCTTCAATTATTTGCCAGCGGCTTAATGTCCCTTTTTTTTTTACCATGAATGGGATTATTTCTAAAGAAATGTCAAACTCAAACTTTGTTCATGAGGTTTTTCATGTTATAAAGTCCGACAAATTTTCTACGGTATAGAGAGAGAACTTTGTTTCTCAAGGCCGGGGTAAGTTGTCGTCGCCTGTAGACTAAAGCCACCAGGCGAAAAACTATATAAACCAGGACTAAAGCCTCACCAGGCGAAAAAATAAATGTTGTGGTGTATGTGATTCAAACTCAGTACCTCTCATTTCGCATATAAAATCCTTACCAACTCAGCTGTACAACACATGTGATACAAAAGTCCTGTACACTCTCCTTTTGAATTGATCAGTGGGGGACCTTTAGTCCCAGTTGGTAACACCAACCGGGACTAAAAGGATCTTTAGTCCTGGTTGGTAACACCAACCGGGACTAAAAAGTCGAACTTTAGTCCCGGTTGGTATTACCAACCGGGACTAAAAGTTGAGGACCTTTAGTTCGGGTTGGTAACACCAACCGGGACTAAAGATTGACCTTTAGTCCCGGTTGGTATTACCAACCGGGATTAAAGAACCTTTAGTCCCGAACGCAAAAAATACCGAGACTAAAGTTGAATTTGTGCATCGACCAAAGGCCTGTTCTCTAGTAGTGTCAGGTGATAAGATACCACTCTTGAGCAGGATACCCAAAAGAAGACAATCTCTTTGTAAGGATGAAATCCAAGAAAAGATATTTGTCGGTGGTAGTATGTTCTGTCATCATCTTTGGTTTCAAGAACAACACCATCGTCAGAGTCCCATTCAAATTCCTCTCGCTCCACACACTCAATAGATCTAGAGGTGACGGCCCAACTGCTGTAAATGTTGTGATTAGTGAAGGGGAAATTTTGTACCACCGCTTGAAGACCAATGTCACTCTTCAACACCCACTCCATCTGCTCACATGATTCGTTAAGAAACCACGCTCGAAATCGGGGCCATCCATTGTTCCTCCAGAGTACACCCCATTATTCCGATTTCCCCAAGGAAAGAACACCAACAGCAGCCATGTCGCTCACTGTGGGGCATTTAATCACTCGGAACTTGTCATTCGACAAGGTTATCCTGCAAAGATCGATGGGTCAAGGGGGGAAAAAAGAGAACAAGTAATTTTAGTATGTTGTGTTAGTAATGAACAACTGGTACGTGTAGATTACATTCAGCGAGAAATAAAAACAACAGCAGAGCGAATGGATACCTCATAACAGTATGGTTTTCGCAGTGAACGTAAAGTTTTCCTCGGAGATAGACAGAGTGGCGTTCGTGTAGCCGGCCTCCGGGGAGCTTGTCGGCAATGGTCGCTGCCGCGTCCCCTTCGCGTACAAAGGACCTCTCTTCCCACCTCCAGCTCCTCGAGGAGAAGACGTGCGTCGTGTACGGCGACGGCGGCCACTCCGATTCCACCTTGAATTCGCTGTTAGGGCCGAGCACTTGAGGAAGCAAGTGGGTCAGAACGACCTCGTAGTGCGGTGACACGATGGGATCATACACGAGGCAATGACCCTGCAAGAGGTCCTCCCATCCTTGTTCTTTTCAACTTTAATAACTATGCTTGTATCAGCTGTGTACCATCTTCGGATGGCAGAGGCTGGAACCTTGGTTCCCTTATCTTAAAAAAGAGGTCCTCCCATCCCAACGGATGGGTGAGGAGAGGGAGGCAGGCGCACCCAATGCCGCGTGGCAGGGTTAACCACCCGCTTATGGTGAATCAGGAGCAGGCCGTTGCAGTGATCCATGATGAGCAGCTCCAAGGGCGTGCCTAGGAAGTCGAGCCTGCCGCCGATCCGCCGCCGGCGGCCTCCTCCTGTTGATCTGTTGCGTGAGAAGAAGTACGGCGGAGGATCGAGCATGTCGTCGAGACAGAAGAAGCCGTCAAGACTGAGAGGGAGGAGATCGGCTCGCAGCAGGCGCCGGGCGTCAATGAGGGCGTGCCAGGACTTGCGGACGCAGCGTGACGCGGCGAGGCCGCACGGCGCGAGGCGGCCGAAGATGTCGGCGAGCACGTCGTCTGGGGCGCTGGTCCATCTTGCACTTGCACACGGTCGATGGCTCCAGAGATCAACCTGATTCTGATCTGTTTACCAGATTACATACGTGCTTAATTCATGAAAAATCAATAAACAGTAAATCCTTGATTCCTCCTATTGCCTACACCTACATTCTACATGAACCAACTGGACTAGTTTGAGGACAAATCAATCTATAGCCAGGTTAGGATTTTTATACCTTGGATTTGTGCCGCACTCCACCTCTGCTCTATAACGAGAAGAGAAGACAGGCGGCTACTGCGTACTGCAGGGATTGTTGGGGACAGAGGTGTGAGGTGTTAGGGAAACAAACAAGGATGCTGGGAAATACATACCAAAATAAGCAAGGAGCCGGGGAGGAGGCCGGAGCCAGGACCAGGACTCACCACGATCTGGCCGGGCCGGGCGGCCGGGGGCGCGGCGGTCCTCGTTCCGGGAAGCGGCGCTGGCGGCTGGTGCAGACCGTGCAGACCCTGTCACCAGGAATGTGAGTGGCGCGGCTCGCCGTACGTGGACGAGCGACTGACTCTTTCAATTCTATATCCTCTAACTAATCATGCGAAAAAAAATGGATGGTATAGATAGAGTAGCCTTTAATTTGGGTTTTTTAAGGAAAAAATCACTTTATATTATTCCTGTCCTCTAGCATTCGAGATCCAAACAATATAGAGCATAGGGGGTTTTTTTTTTTTCAACGATAGTGTATCGGTTTTGAAGAGAGAGGAAAAGGAATGAACGACTCAGCGCATGCACACAGGTCCGAAAGGTAAGTAGAGAGAGAGAGAGAGAGAGAGAGAGAGAGAGAGAGAGAGTAAAATGCCTTTGAAAATATAGGCATGTATTTAGTTTTGAGATGAGAACGAATGGGGAGGATTTTAAGGAAGGTTTTGGATGAAAAGAATACGTTTGAGGATGATAAGGAATACGTTGGATCAAAAAGTGAGGAGATAAGTAGAATTCCTTTGAAAATATAGGAATCACAGTACCATATACAAGGACTTAAATGTTACGAGATAATGGAAGCGTACATAGACTCTCAGGATACCCTTGGTTAACATCTAATTTTAGAGTATCTTCGAAAGTTTTTCTAATTTTTTCTCGAATACGCAAAAGATTTGTGCATCATTGTATTAAGGTAGAGTTTGAAAGGGTAATACAAATTGTATCGCCGGGCGATTTGATAGTCATTGTGCACCCGCCGCGGCGTTGAGACCTTTAAGCGACTACTCGCGGATTAAACTTCCTAGGTTGCATGCCCCGGCCTCGACCCATTGGTCGGCGGTGTGCTTGATCGTGGCCAGTAGGGCGGATACCGTGGTGGTGGTGTTCCTAAAGCATCTAGTGTTGCGTTCCTTCCATAACTCCCATGCCACCAGCATGAAGAGGGAGTCTGCTCCTTTGCGCTTATTGCTGGTGCGCTTATTGCTGGTCCATCTTGTTTGCCGGTCGGTCTACCAGTTGGTGATTGAGGTGTTGCCGATGTGTGAGTTGTCTGCTCATAGGGCCGTTAGCACGTTCCACCATATTTGCCTTGAGAACGAGCAGAACGCGACGATGTGGTCGATCCTTTCCTCTTCCTAGAAAGTTTTTTTAAAATTCACTTACTACAAAAATAACATGTATCTCGAGACATGGAGTGCACGGGCTTAGGCTTGGCCGGCGAGGCCACGATATAAATAATGTAGTGCCAGTGAAGGTTTTGCAACTCAAAACTGTAAATGATGAGTCTATATTTTCCATACATCAAACCATGAAGGTAGGTAGTGAAGTGTACAAAAAGAAGTTGGAAATAAAGGATTTGGGGGGGGGAAGAGGAGTGGCGGACCTAAGTAATTATCGTACTTTAATAAGAAATATTAGCATTTTTATTTAATATTATTAGTATAGATATAGGTAGATATTTTATATTTTTTATGAACCAATTTCAGCAAGTTGTAGTTACTTGGTTTAATTATTTATTGTAACTTTGTAATAATCATTACTGAAGTTATCCCTGTGACTCATCCAATTTAGGTATGGCAACTAGACGAGGAAGATCATCCCTTGGACGTTATAGACCCAAGGCTCAGGGAGTTCAACGGCGACGAGGCGCTCCGTGCCATCCGCATTGGCCTCCTCTGCATCCAGAGCTCACCTCGCCAACGGCCATCCATGTCGAGGTGGTGTCGATGCTCGCTGGAGACAGCGCATTAGGAACATTGGCTGGATTTCATCTTCATTTAAGCCCAGATCTACGTGGCCGCTGAGTGGCAGATGAATGCCAGGGGGCAAGGTGTCGAGCACTCAGCATGGGGGGTGATTTTTTGCCGAGTGTGGCACTCGGCAAAGTGCACTCGGTATATCCCTTCACGGCAAAGCGTTCTTTACCAAGTGCCGCTTTGGGCAAAGGCTTTGCCGAGTGCCGAAAAAGGCACTCGGCAAAGATCAAAACTCGGCAAAATAAAAAATCAAAAAAACTCGAAAATAAATAGCAAAAAAATTTATTTAAATCCGGAAAGAGACCCACCAGCTAGCGCCCACCCGACTCTATCTCCGATGCAAGTCTCACATTTTTCACGTATAATTCACAAATAACGCAGCCGATGTCTCGCGCAGTTCCTCCTCTACCACCTGCACTACACACATGCAAGTGTCTAATTCTCGTTTTAGTTCCTCAAATATTATACCCAACCGAGCTTAAATTGCTTGTTTAAGGCTCTAATTAAATGCAAATCAAAAGGTTGTCAACTACAAAGTTTCATAATTTTTTTCGAGATCTACAACTTTCGTTTAGGGTGTTTTTTCATCCGAGGTCGTCAAAATTTTAAAATATTCTTTGCCGAGTGCCAAAAAAAGCACTCGGCAAGCCGAGTGCCAAAAAAAGCGCCTGACAAAGAAAGCTCTTTGCCGAGCGCTTTTTTTTTTGGCATTCGGTAAAAGAGTTTCTTTTGCCGAGTGCTTTTTCTTGGCACTCGGCAAAGAATATTTTGAAATTATATTTTGAGACAATAAATTAACTTAAATGAAAAAGTTGTCAACTATAAAGTTTTATAACTTTTCGATATCTACAACTTTCGTTTATGTTATTTTTTCATCCGAGGTCTTTTAAAAAATTTGAATTTTGAAATTTTGAATTTCAAACGTAGTTTTGCATGATAATATGAACTCAAATGAAAATGTTGTCAACTACAAAAAATTCTGTAACTTTTCAAGATCTATAAAGTTTAATTTGGTGGTTTGGTCATTTGTGCATCCGACATGGTGGTTCTCATATTATTCACAAATCTTATACATCTTTCTTGTAGTTTCATGAAATTTACGAGAGATGTAGATTTTATGAACAACGTTACTATCGTTTTCTCAAATAAATAAACAATCTAAATAAAAGTTGTAGATCTTAAAAAGTTGTATAATTTTGTAGTTGACAATTTTTTTTTGAATTAATTTACTGCCTTAAAATGTGGTTTGAAAAATTCTTTGGCTAGTGTAAAAAAAAAAAAAAGACACTCTAAGGCAAAGAGTTTTTTTTGCCGAGTGCCAAAAAAAGACACTAGGCAAAGGCGCTCTTTGCCGAGTGTTTCTTTCGGCACTCGGCAAAGAAGCGCCTTTGCCGAGTATCTTTTTTTGGCACTCGGCAAAGAAGCGCCTTTACCGAGTGTCTTTATCTGGCACTCGGCAAAGAGCTTCTTTGCCGAGTGCCGCACTCGGCAAAGAAATTGACACTCGACAAAGACCATTTCTCCCGTAGTGGAGCTCGGAGCCGGCGGTGGAGGCCATGTCCGCGTCGCCGTTCCTGAGCTCCGTCATCGATGAAGGCCGGTAATGATGGTCGTCGTCCATGGACACGATGAGCTTTCTGTCAACCCACGCACCTACGGATTACAGTATTGTTTATTGGAGATTCACTTCAATTTGAAAATGATCTACGTTAATTCATTAGCTCAAATCACTGCGGTTCATAAATAAAGATTTCTTCGCTCCATTTTAATTTACCACGAAGGCATGCTACTAGCAGTCATGGTGACTGCTGGGCCTGGTGAGAGTCGATCAGGATTATTCCAAAGCAGCTTCAAATCTGTCAAGCGAAGGGTTTGTTCCTGCAACACGTTACAACGGGTCAAGGGGTCGTCAGTTTTTGCACGTGTAGTATGAAACTTGTGCCGCGTCAGTATTTGATGATTGGTTGGGCGTAGATCTCGACGTGTGCAAAATGGGAGTTTTAACGTGTGTGTGCGTATGTAACAAATCAATATAGTGCAAATTGATGGTGGTCTATCGGTTAAAATAGATGTGTCCGCGTAGTACTAGCACTGTAATCAGTAGTGTAAACAAGATTTGCAAAATGCAACTGACTTCTAGCTAGTAGCTAGGAGCACTAGCTCCATATAGAAAGTTTGGAACAAGGTCCACGCCCGCGTGCCTGTTGCTTGGGACTGGGAGTCGGGAATCTTAACTGGCATGCATGCGTGTTCGAGGCTTGGAGCTGGAAGAGGGCGGTAGAACTGGACTACTGGAGGCGATGATATTGGTATTTGGTGACATCAGAAACGGAACTGCAGAAGGACAGGCAGAGCAACTTATATATGCAACTTGGCTCTGTTAATTAGTAGTTCTACTAGACTAGTGGCGCTTCTGCTACAGCATTTGACTGCAAATTACTAGTACTTACTCTTTACCAAGGACACTGTTCATCTCTGACATTTGAAGCCCAGATTCAGAGGACCAACCCCTCCCACAATCCCACTTGAAACACCCCGCTTGGAATAGAAATATATACTCTACTATGTAGTTTCTTGTGCATGGCTACAAGCCTAGCTACATGTATCGAGATCGAGATATTAGTGTACTAACGGCCGAGGTGCCCGAACGAATATATATATGTACATGCCCTGGCTGGCTTCCTCAGAAGCGAGAGACCGGATAGAGGGAGAGGGATGGAGATGATGAGCTCAAAATGGAGCATTTGCATCCGTTGTCCTGTGCTCATCTCCATGCTGCTCCTGGTTCTTCTTCTAGTCGCGTCGTCGGCCGGAGCTCAGCAACAAGCACCAACCACCAGGACAGATCCAACTGAAGGTAATAAGCATCTCCACGTTTGCTGCAGCTAGCTGCACTGATGTATTAGTATGTTTGTTATCCGCGCGAGCGCGTTTTCGACGTACGTGTTGTCGTCGTCTGCACTGCAGTGAAGGCGCTGAACGCGGTGTATACCAAACTGCAACGATCCTGGTACGCCAGCGATAACCCCTGCGTCGGCTCCAGAACCAACCTCGACGACCCAACGATTAACCAGGGCATCACCTGCGACTGCTCCTACCAGAACAACACCGTCTGCCACATCACCAAGCTGTAAGCGTCTCCTCTCCTTATCGTTCATTCCTAGCTATATATCCTATAATAAATACATCCCCAGGCTCTCTAGCTACGCGTGCGCACATGATTTTCTTGCCCTCCCTGTTCTTCTTCTACCGCTCTTCTTCTTCCTCGTCGACGTCGAGCCATACCCCTACCGCCCCATGCCTCTGATCCACCACACAGGCGCACTGCCCCAGCCGCGCCATGCTCAAGCGAAGGAGGAAGTAAACAGAGAGAATGACGAGAGAGCCCTGTTTGTTAGTGTCAGGCTGTCAGCTGGAAGAAATTTGGGTGTGTCGTTGGAATAGAAGAGAAAAACTGGACCAACAAAAATGGGAGTGGGCACCTAAATAAAAAGTAGAGACCCCGATTAGGGGCTACTGCTGGAATTGCTCTTAGAATTTAGAAAGACTATTTTTGTGTTCATTTGGATTCTAAGTTTTGATTCCAGTTAGAATATAAAATTTTCCAGAGTAATGGAGACGAAAGCGTAACAAAACTTTCCTTGAGAAATAGCTATTTTTTTCTATGTGACACACACACACACACATTGATTATGGTGTATCTTTCGGATTTTCGCTACTAGAATTTGGCCCTAGTTTTGACCAAATTCTGGGTCCGCCACTCTATGCTGCATTGATGATATGTTGCTTGTTGCTTGATTTTGATAGCTCTCCATGACGTGGCTAGGCTAGCTAATGGCTGCTTCATTATTCATTCACTGATCTTGTTACGGGTGCTGCAGGAAAATGTTCCAATGGAATGTGGTTGGTCCTGTACCTGAAGATCTGAGGAAACTCACGTACTTGACCAATTTGTACGACCTCTCAACTTTCTTGCCAAGCAAGACTGCCTATACATTCATGGGAGAGGGACAGTGTTTAATTTCGATCCCATTAGCTTGTTTGCGATTAATTTCTGACATAGTATATCCTATCTTTGCTATTACCATCATATTTCTTTCTGGCCGGCAGCGCTTGCAGTGGATGATGGTATAATGTTTAACTGGCTATTGCCGCCATCAGTTATTAGACTATGTTACGTATTGATATGAGATATGATATATGTGGTTTAGTATGTTGGGTACTTAGGTTAGACCAACATATGGGCCAGGGCGGCTTGTAGAGTCCATATATACCGTCAATCCCTGATTATACTACTTTTATGTGAAATGGAGACGAAAAACAGGTCGATGGGAGTGTGTTGGGGGTGTTAAATAATGGTCCGACGCTATACCCAAGTTCCAATTAATTTACATCAATTGTGCTAATCTATCTGTTTTCATTTGCTTTTATACAACAAAAAAATTACTTTAATAGGACATTTGTCTAGTATTAATTTGTTTCAGGAATATACAACAAAAATTACTTAACAGGACCTTCATCTGATGTTTGTTTCAGGAACTTACAACAAAATTACTTAACTGGACCTTTACCATCATTTCTTGGGGAATTGACTGCTTTGCAGTACATGTGTGAGATTTAGAACCTAGCACTACTTTGTCTCTTGTTTTGGATAATATTGTAACCCATCTTTCTCCCTTCAACATACAAGGTTTCTTTCTGCCAATGCATTAACGGGATCTATTCCAAAGGAGCTTGGGAACCTTGTGAATCTCAAAGTCCTGTAAGAAATATGTATTTCACAGTGTCATGAACCTAGCTATTTTATTAGAAATATCTCTCAATTAAATTCCAAAGTACAAAATTACAAATCCTCATTTTAAATTATGTACATGTACTTACCTCAAGTTTATCTATTCAAGGGGAAACAAAAATACCTCTGTGTTCCTTTCTACCAGATATCTTCATGCTTCCAAGATAAGGAAATTCCAACCACAAATTTAATGCTACTAACCTAAATTTTTTTATGTTATTTCAGGCGTTTAAGCACGAACAACTTAACCGGAGCCCTTCCTTATGAACTGGGTAACCTGGTTAATCTAGAGCAATTGTACGTATTATATATATCTAATTTTAATTTGGGCACCATGTAATCTAGAGCAATTGTGCGTACTATACATGACTAACTATGTAATCATGTTTCATTTTTTTTTCTTTCTTGAAAGAGCATGCTCCATGTTTAATGTGTGCTATTCTTTTACCTTTTAATTGTAGGTATATTGATAGTGCTGGCTTAAGTGGTCCTATACCATCATCATTTTCCAAGCTTACAAGAATGAAAGAATTGTATGTCTAGCAAACACAATTTGTCAATAGTATTGTTCTATACCATTCAATGCCATCTGTTATTTCACTTTTTGTTCAGGTATGCATCAGATAATAATTTTACTGGGCGAATACCAGACTACATTGGGACCTGGAGTAATTTAACAGATCTGTAAGATGTTTTTATTAACCTTCTTATATCATTTGCAGTTATTTCCTACCTGAAAATAAACACAATTTAATATGTGTTATAAATTCAATATTTATATATAATCTTGATACTTTCTTAGGAAAATAACATCATTTATGGTTAAGTGATTTGTTATGGTTCTCAAAGCGGCAAGCCTCACTTTTAGCAAATTTTGGTGTCTAAAGTATGGAATTCATTTTGAACCCTGTGGGCTCATAGCGTGGTCTGTAAAAGAGATGGTATTAAGTGCCCCCTTTACTATGCCAAATTTTATTAGTGTCATCCTAGAATAATTAAATTTAAGGTCAGATGTTAGGTGTTTTTGTCATTGTTGGAAACATTAAATTTTGGTCCCTATTCCTTATGGTGCACTACTACTTCTGGTTAAGTAAGCTAGTGTAATACCTATCTTTTCTTTATGAAATACATCATATTTATTGCCACATAGATCTATTTACTTTGCTTTTAGCAAAGAAGTGTCTCTTGTACACATTCTCTTGTATACTAGTAATTAACAAAAATTCTAATTTGACAGGTTGTTTCAAGGCAATTCATTTCAAGGTCCACTTCCAACCACTCTTTCTAATCTTGTCCAATTAACAAACTTGTAAGTGTGACTAATGATGGAGAGAGTAGCTAAGTATCATCCTTAAATATTAAGATTTAAGAATAGAATAATTAATTATCTATTTATTTGGTACAGACGAATAGGTGACATTGTAAATGGGAGTTCTTCATTGGCCTTCATCAGTAACATGACGTCTTTGAACTTCCTGTACACACAACTTATGATTCACTTTATGAATCAAAGTATATCCTTTATTTGTTCCATTTTAACCAAGTTGATAAATACTTACGTCAATGAAATTTTTCTTGCAGGATTTTAAGGAACTCCGGGATATCTGATACTTTGGAATCAGTCAATTTTTCACGGTTTGCAAGATTAACCTTATTGTAAGGCATTTGATTCTTACAAAACTCTAGCTAAGTGTGTTTTTTTTGTTAGATTCTTGTTATGGATTATGCATTTTGTGATGACTCATTTTCCTCATATTCTCATCTTTTAACTACTGATGTAGGGACTTGAGTTTTAACAATATCACAGGCCATGTACCGCAATCCCTGGTGAACCTAAACTTGTTGACCTATTTGTATGATTTGTCCCTGGTGCTTACTTTATTATATTGAACGAAGAAATCCATTATTTACCTTGCTAATGCTAGCAAATTTGTTCTGACCAGATTTCTTGGGAACAATAGTCTTTCTGGAAGCCTTCCAACCTCCATAGGACATTCTCTTAAGAACTTGTATGTTGGTCCAATTTCATTTGTGAGATAAGTCAGGAATATGTTTATTTATAACTTTGCCCCCTTGTTTGTTATTTTTTGTAGAGACCTTTCCTACAACCAACTCTCGGGAAATTTTCCTTCTTGGACTAGTCAGAACATGCAATTGTAAGTATAGATCTTTGTAACTTCTATTGATAGACCTAGCCTAGAGCCCAATTGCCATTTTTAAGGACAATGCATCGCATCTTGGAATATAGACTTGTTGTGCACTCATGTATTAAAATATAATTTTTGAATCTCTAGTGCATTTAAAAAGCTTCTTCCGATCCATCTAGGTTATTCTTTCAAGTTTGCCGCATCTTGATGCTACCTATGATTCAGTCTTTGAACAACAAACAAACTTTATCTTACATCTTAGATCCAAAAACTAAATTGGTTCATACTTAAAGGTTTCTTGATTTATGCTAGAATAAACAAAGGAGGCCATTATGACATAAGAGGTCTAAATTAAGGACACTAAAAACAATGATGACTTTACACATGCCAAAACCTTCCCTACACAATTTCTATCTAGATTTCACTAGGTTTTCCTATGCATTACTATGTCTACCAAATAGAGTTGTGTACCTTAGGTTCCAATCCTTGATACCATACATAATAATGTACTAAAAAGTAATGCATAATGCAAATAGTATGATAGAGAAGTCCTAGCAGCAGTCAATCATAAGAGCCAATCTCCTAGTCATGTGACATCATAGATACTTGACATGTCTTCCTCACGTGTAAGTGCCTCCTTGTGTATCTCTCCCATATTGTTCCCTAATCCTCTTCATCCTCCACCATCACCACCCCACCACACACACACACACACAGAAAGCACCACCATCACCATGATTACTCTTTCGCACAATGAGCCTAACATCAAAAGCAATATGTTAATTGGCCTAAACTAGCACTACCAATCTTCACACATAGTACACCTTAGTTAGCCCCAACCACACAAAAATATTTAGCTAGGGGTGTAAATAGCCTCGAGTTGAAATGCAAAGCTATTGGACAATTGTTAGATCATATCTTCATAACACTAGGTAAGTTTTGTGCACCTCTACTATATGCACACTAAAGCATATATTGCCCCTACTAGTTCCTAGAATTTAAGCTTCTAGAAAACATTGGGCGGTTTGTCCTATGGAGTCACTAGAACTTCTAGCATCTTGAAATTTTCATTCCAAATCCAAAGATTTAAATTCTAGTGTCCATCTCCAATGCTCCATTCTTCTGGTCTTGCAAAGCTCTAGTGCACAAGCACCACATCATAGGGTGGACTCTATTCACTAGACCTTGGGCATGCCTCATTCTTCCCATCAGATAAATCTGATGTATTTATCTAGTGATTATGACTGAGCATGATGTGCACTGTTTTGGTATGATTCTCTTCTCCTTTTTTTCATGTTTTTCTCTAGGTTTTGTTTCTTCAATGTCTTGGGTTACCTATACATATTCTATGGTGTTTGACATGTGCTTTGATCTTCATTTAAGTTGCACTTTCCTGAGCATCAATTTCATTCCTTGGACTAAACAATGTATGCTAGCAATCTTAGTTAGTTGTGTGACTATTTTGTCACACAATCAATAAATCTTACGTATCAGTACAAAGGGTATTTGGTTCATCATAACAAGCCATTAAATTATGCTACTCAATAGTGCTTCCTAATCTTCGTTTCATGTTTCATTCTACATAGGAATTTGGTAGCAAACAATTTTATGATCAACAACTCCAGTGAGAGGTTAGCTTATATGCATCTAATTCATCAAAGTCTTCAAACATATTTATTATGTTCTTTCAATCATACTTTAGATCAAAATGCATGATAACGCTTGACATATGTAGTGTCTTATCTCGAGGGTTGGAGTGCCTTCAGCGAGACACACCCTGCTTTCTTGGTTCTCCATTATGTGAGTTTTACCATTTACAACTACAACCAAGTGCCTACTTTACTAAAATAGTACTAGTACTCAATAATTTGTCTTTCTTGCAGTTTCCTCCTTTGCTATAGATTGTGGGAGCAGTAAATTTGTACATGCCTCTGATAAAATTATGTATCAACCTGATAATGCCAATCTTGGAGTTGCGGGCTATTATGTTTCAAGATCATCAGGATGGGGTGTTAGCAATGTTGGGACATTCATGGATGCATCAAATGGGAGTTATATAATTAGTAGTAGTTTGAATCAGTTTCATAATACCACTGATTCAGAACTCTTTCAGACAGCAAGAATGTCACCATCATCTTTAAGATATTATGGCATTGGACTTGAGAATGGAGAATATACGGTCACACTTCAGTTTGCAGAATTTGACTTCGAAGACTCACAGACTTGGAAGAGTTTAGGTAAAAGGGTTTTTGATATCTATATCCAGGTAGGTTTGATTCATGCTAATAATGCACAATGGTTTTTTTCTTATGAACTGGTCATGTGATTTTTCAACTATTTGCTTTTCATTTCTCTCTTTTTTATAATAGGGTAACCGTAAGGAACAAAACTTTGACATAGGGAAGGTAGCACGTGAATCTGGAGAAGCAAGCACATCTTACACTGCAGTCAGGAGACAATATACCATTCCTGTCACTAGAAACTTCATGGAGATTCACCTATTTTGGGCTGGCAAAGGCACTTGTTGTGTCCCTAATCAAGGCTACTATGGGCCTACAATATCAGCTTTGAGTGCAAGTCTAAGTATTCCCTTTGGCTATAAATCATGGTCTTCATACTTTCTTGATAATTTCATTTGAATCAATTCATATGTAATATCTAATACAAGAAATATTAATAGCTAAAAATAAAAATGGGGAAATATTCATAGACAACCTAACGTATATGCTAAATGCAGTTTATATTGATTTGATATAATATTGTATTTGTATAACAAATGGGATTTTTTGTTAAAATTGTCTTCTACAGATGCTCCAAAGAAGGGTAGTAAAATAGGTGTAATTGTTGCAGTTGTGGTTTTTGCAACAGTTTTAGGACTAGTACTTGTTGGAATCTGTTTGTGGAGGCACAAAAGGAGAAATGAATCATTAGAGGATCAAGGTAGATGATATACCGCACATATCATAATTCTTAAAGCCACTAAAAATCTTGTTCAAACTTATATTATGTGGTGTTTGCAGAGCTCTACAACATTGTTGGAAGGCCAAATGTATTTAGTTACAGTTATGGTGAACTAAGGACCGCTGTTGAAAATTTTAGTTCCAGTAACCTGCTCGGCTAAAGGTGGATATGGGTCAGTTTATAAGGTTAGTTCATTTGTAGTGCACATGATGTGATTTGCTATGATTTTATTTTCATAATGTAGGTCAGCAATAGGAAACAAATTATTTTTCATCACGCAAAATTTTCTAAACCTGTTTTAGTTCAGCTCTATTTTGGATAATGTAAAATTCCTATTTTCCATCGAACATACTTATCATGCTTTTACTAATATCAACACATATAAATTAGGGATATTCCTTACTATTTCCTTAAAATGAGAGTGCACAGTCTAGTTCACTTTCTCCACTATAATATATTTGGTTATGCGGCACCCAAAACTTATTACCTTCTAAAAAAATGCCACCTTCTCACAGGGTAAACTAAATGATGGTAGCATGGTGGCAGTGAAACAACTATCTGAAACATCTCGACAAGGGAAGATGCAATTCATAGCTGAAATTGAAACTATTTCGCGAGTGCAACACCGTAATCTAGTGAAGTTGCATGGTTGTTGCCTTGATGGAAATAGACCACTATTGGTTTATGAGTACATGGAGAATGGAAGCCTTGACAATGCATTGTTCGGTACTAACCATTTCATTCAGTTTGATGATGTTGCGACTAGTACACGACTCTTATATAAATCTAATAGTTTAAAGCTTCACTGGTAGGAAGTGGAAGAATGGATCTGGATTGGCCAACACGCTATGAAATATGTTTGGGCATTGCAAGAGGAATGGCTTATCTCCACGAAGAGTCTAGCATCCGTATTGTGCATAGGGACATAAAGGCCAGCAATGTCTTACTTGATGGCAATCTCAAGCCCAAGATTTCAGATTTTGGGCTTGCCAAACTCTACGATAACAAGAAGACACATGTCAGCACAAGAGTTGCTGGTACTTTGTAAGACATACCCTCCTTGCCCCATTTTTGTTTAGTCATTACTTTCACTAATTCGTGAGGTAATGAACGTTTCTTTTTCTCTTTGATTCAATGAAGTGGATACCTTGCACCTGAGTATGCCATGAGAGGTCATATGACGGAGAAAGTTGATGTTTTTGCTTTTGGTGTGGTTGTGTTGGAGATTATAGCCGGAAGACCAAACTATGACAACAAGCTTAATGATGAAATAGCTTATCTATTAGAATCGGTAAGCTCACTATGAGTTTTATACCTGGTTCATCTTGCACTCTTTCTTCTATATGTTATTAAGAAATTCTACACAAAAGATTACGTGCATTCATAAGATTTTTGAATTGAATGCATAACCAAAATTTTGGCATGAATACATTATGAAAAAAACAACTATGGAATTAGTAAATTTGCATAGAATGCTTATGAGGTTCATTTCTGAGGTTGTCTCATTAATTCGTTTTTTAGGTCTGGCAACTTTACGAGGAAGATCGTCCCCTCGATGTTGTAGACCCCAAGCTCACTGAATTCAACAGCAACGAGGTTCTCCGTGCCATCCGCGTCGCCCTCCTCTGCATCCAGAGCTCCCCTCGCCAGCGGCCATCCATGTCTAGGGTGGTGTCAATGCTTGCGGGAGACAGCGAGGTGCCCGAGGTGGTGTCAAAGCCCAGCTATGTAACCGAGTGGCAGATGGACGCCAGTACTTATACTAGTGGGCAATCGAGATCATCTGGACCCACTGTGGGTACCATATCCACGACGACCGAATCGCCATTCCTGAGTTCTATTGTCGATGAAGAAAGCGAATGACGAGCACGGCTTCAAATGAGCCTATTGGACCAAGTGATACAAATGCATATCCGACGGATGGTTCTGAATGTCTACCTTAGGTTTTTCTTTTCTTTTTCTTGATCTGAATTCCAGACTAGTTCATTATTCCGATGTGTTTTGCATTGAGCGAACAGATCAAAGGAAAAAGGTAACAAACTTACATCCTTACACGGTTTGTTTCATGGAAATTTACTGCTTTGAAAGTCTTTCAGATAAAGAAAATCACGCTTAACAATTTCGTTATTATAGTTTCAACATGTGGTGAAGTAAGAGTGAAAAACAAAATTCTAAAAAATAGAACTGGGGTGGTTAGGAACTACAGTATACTCCATAATCATTGATCTAGTTGGGGTGACCGGGTGTAAGCATGCTAGATCTGTTTGAATCTCCGGAAAGATATGTGGAAAGCAAAAATTACATATACATAATCTCTCCCATTGATGTGGCAGATTCTTTTTTGTTGAATAATTTTTGGCAAACAGAGTTGAGTTTCTGCCACTGCTGGAAACAAAAATTCCCCTGTTGGTGTATCTTAAATCAACAGGGAAATTATATACTTCATATAATTGGTCAGATTGGCGTCAAGTGACAATAAACTATCAAATCCACTTGTATTTTTTAGCACACTAGCCTGCTGGGTCACTGGAAAGGTACATGGAAAGTACTGGAAAGGTACATGGAAAGTAGAGTAATACGCATAATATCCCCCAGTGATGTGGCATAATCTTTTTGTGTTGATATTTGTGGCAAACGGGCGCGCGTTTAGTTTCTCCTTTCTCTAAGCTGATCAACGGCAATTTGCAAAAGAAATTAAAACTAATTAACGGCAGATGACGATGTTGAGGATGAACTCCAAGTTGGCACACTTGGGCAGTACGGCCGAAAGGAACCAAGCACAAGAGCCAGAAACTCACACATGTAAAGAAATGCAGATATCCACGTGTTACACCTCATGCATGTAACGACTCTGACCGTAGTCATTTTCACCGAGCTAGTACGTACACTAAATTGTCGCCATTTGCAGACAGACGTACTAAAGCCAAAATTGTATATTTGAATTCAACATTCATGCACCTCATATGGCATGAACTCACTTTTGAAATATAAAAACTGAAGACTAGCATATAGAGATACGTATAAGAGTAGTACATTTTATAAGCACAGAACAGAACTGCAGGAGTCTACTATTCCAGGTGGATTCATTGGACCTGTGTCTTGTCACCTTAGATCAGGTCCCTTCAACTTGGGTCATTTAAAAATCAAAATTGAGCTGTTCAATGATTAGTCCCAATGTGAAACCACACCACCACCTATGACCAGCTAATTCAGCAATCACCACCTAATAAGCTTGATCAGTGTCCTGGCTTTCTCCATCATGCCAGATTAGCAGCTGCCGGCTTTGCGATTCACTAGTAGTCTATTACAGGTGAAGTGGTACGGTGGCGCCAATTTCATATAGGCAAATTGGCTAACGCTATGCCCTACACCTTTGCGTCATCATTCCACGATTCCATATATAGCTGCTGTGACACCTTTGTCCACTTCCTCTGATGAGTTCGATTCGATCCGCCACTTGTTTCAGAGAAATCTGAAGGGAGCAGCAGAGTGAGCAGGCAGAGAGGGGCCGGGCAAGCTCCGGGCAGGGAGAGATGAGGAAGCCCAGGCTGAGTGGCTGCGGCCTCCTCCATGGCTGTGTCTCCCCTGTGCTGCTGTTCTTGCTTCTGCTGCTGCTGCTTGTGAGTTCTTGGAGGGCGGCGGCGCAGGCTCAGCAGGTGCCCCAGACTGATCCGGTTGAAGGTATGTATGCATGTATATATATTTCAGTCGATTCGACAGAGCTGAGCTCTGTAAGCGATGGCTGTTGATCTTCTTGGCTCTGGACGACGACAGCGGCGGCGGTGAACGCGATCATGAGCAAGCTGGGGCTGAGCGCGCCGCCGTCGACGTGGAACATCAGCGGGAACCCCTGCAGCGGCGCGGCGACGGACGACACGTCCATCGACGACAACCCGGCGTTCAACCCGGCCATCAAGTGCGACTGCTCCGACCGAAACAACACGCTCTGCCATGTCACCAGGCTGTGAGTCCGTCCGTGTCCGTCCACTCTCCAGACCTGCTGCTGCTGTCCATGCTGCTCCCTTGCTCTACCAATCTCTCCAGGACAGCTTCATTTCATGAGAATTTTCCCCCTCCGATGGTGGTGGTGCAGGAAGATAAACACGCTGGACGCGGTTGGTCCCATACCAGAGGAGCTGCGGAACCTCACTCACCTTGTTAAGCTGTATGTGCTGCCTAAAATTCGTCTCTGAGCCGTGTCCTCTTTTTTTTTTCCTTTCAATTATTTGCCAGCTTCTTAATGTCCCCTTTTTTTTTTGGCCATGAATGGGATTACTTCTTTAGAAATGTCAAGCTCAAACTTTGTTCATGAGATTTTTCATGTTATAAAGTTCGACAAATTTTCTCTGCATCTGCCGTATAGGCAGCTTTGTTTTCCCTTTTTGATCGGTCCGGGGTAAGTTGTCGTCGCCTGTAGTGAAGTCTTGTTGGGCCCAAGCCCATTAGCAATTTGCAAACGACTTTCCCCGGTCGTCGCCGTTACCGCTCACAGTGCGTGTGTCCAGAGCGGTCCAACCGCCGGAATGGCGGAGGGGTCGCTGGCCGCCGCCGCCGCCGTCGCGGCGCGCGTAGCAGTGCTCTTCGACGGCGCAAACGGCTGGAGTTCACTTGCCTTCCGGAGAAACGAGGAGTGCTCCGCTCGTGTTCCGACTTCAAGCTCGGTAGTCTACTGTGATGCCCCTGCAAATTTTGTTTTATTTTTTGAATGAAGGAATTACTGTCGCCGCAGTTCCAAGCTCATTCTAACCGGACAGTAGGAATGTAGGATAGTGGTATAACTCATCGTCGTGTACTCGTGTCCCCTCCCCTATGCTTCTCTTCAGCGGCCGCAATCACACTGGCCAATTTCTTTTCCTGCTGATTTGTGCCTTTGTCAGTGCCCATGGCCACGCATTTATGCTCTCTCCTTTCAGAATTGGGGTATTGCATAATGTTTGTTTGGTTAAGTTCACTTTTGCCTTAGGCATTAAATACCGAAATTCAATCTGAAGGTGTCTCGAAATGTGCAGCATGCACTAGTTTTTCAAAATCGAGTTGAGTTCAGAATCTATCACGCTGCTTAACTTGCAAGATTAACGCTGCTTAACATTTCAGGGACTTCAGGAAAAATTACTTCTATGGGCCATTACCAGCATTCATTGGAGAGCTAACTGCTCTGGAATCAATGTAATACTCTGAACTCAAAACCGTGCTGCAGTTCCTGCATTCAAGCAAATCTTACACTCTTTTCCTTGAAAATCACAAGGACCGTGGGCATCAATGCACTATCTGGACCTGTCCCAAAGGAGCTTGGAAATCTTACCAATCTCTTATCACTGTAAGATCCTCCCGTCATGTTATTATACTGGGTAATTAAAAGTGGATATTTTCTGATTAATATCAATGTTCCGTTACTGTCATGCATCCAGTGTCCCGATTATATTTGCTTTTCAATTGCATGAAAGTCACGGGGCTGTATGCTAAGGGCTTGAAGTTTTGCATATACTATGGTCATATATTGAGCACAATCTTATAATGCTGTTTTCTCAAAAATTTAATATAATATTGTGGAACTGAGAATCTGGTGGAAAAGAATGTGCATCTTCCCAATCAAACATTTACCAGCATTTCAAACTTTTTATTGTCAAAAGGCCCTTAACAGCACTTCCATTTGAACTTTTCTTTGGATCACACTTATAGTTTAATTAATTAATTCTTTCAGGGCATTGGGCTCAAATAATTTTAATGGCACACTTCCTGACGAGCTGGGAAAACTGACAAAACTTCGACAAATGTGAGTTGTCTATTTGGTCACTTTACATGTGTTCTACATGACCACCTATGCTCTCTTCACTCTTTAAACTGATAGCTATATGCATGGCATAACTGAAAAATGCTATCCATCTTTGAGTTGCAGATACATTGATAGTAATGACTTCAGTGGTCCTCTGCCATCGACATTGTCCCAACTGAAGAACCTATCAATCTTGTAATTTAGTAAAATAAGATAGCACCTCGTGAATTTGCTCTTTCTTCAGAGGTAGAAGCTAATAATCTTACCCATCCTTGTCGGTATCCAGGTGGGCATCAGACAATAATTTCAGTGGGCAGATTCCTGATTATCTCGGGAGTTTGACTAACTTGACCCAACTGTAAGTTTTATATCTGAAAACCTGTAAGGTTTTGATATTTTCAAATTGTTTTCTCGATATCGATAGTAAGGAAAGTCATTCATTTTTCTGGAGAAGTGCAAGGTTTTTGCATATTTACCTACATCATTTGTTATTTTATAGCACAGTTAATTTATCACGAGGAACCAGCATAGGTATTATTTCTCTAACTAAATATTTGTGTACTACAGGAGGCTCCAAGGGAATTCTTTTCAAGGCCCCATTCCCGCAAGTCTTTCTAATCTTGTCAACTTAAAAAAATTGTGGGTCCCTAGTAGTTTCTGTGATTGTACGATTATTATCGTTGCAAAGATAATAACCATGACATAATCGTTTCAATGTAACAGAAGAATAGGCGATATAGTGAATGGAAGTTCTCCACTGGCATTCATTGGCAACATGACATCTTTGGGTGAACTGTAAGACATGTGCCCTCCACATTTTTTTCAGTTTAATAGCCTAAACATTTAATTATTCAAGGTTCCATCTTGCAGAGTGTTGAGGAATATGAAGATATCTGATACACTGGCATCAGTAGACTTCTCCAAATTTGTAAATTTATACTTATTGTAAGCATGGTTCCCTTGTCAGAAAGTCACAATCAAGTGACAAATTTACATTATAGTTCAACTTTGAGATGATATTTTTCCTTTTGTTGTCTAATGGTATTTTCCTTATTTCTCACAGGGACATGAGTTTCAACAATATCACAGGACAAATACCTCAATCAATTTTGAATCTTCCATCTCTTAGTTATTTGTAAGTTTTACTTGCTGCAGTTTTCATGAGTTGTTTGAATGGACATCTGTTTTTCTTTCTGCTGATATTTTGCCAATATTCTACTTGAATCAGATTTCTGGGGAATAATAGCCTTTCAGGAAGTCTGCCTGCTACAAAAAGCCCTTTACTGACCAATCTGTATGTTCACATGCTTTTTTTTTGGCATTGTGCTCAATGAAATATGTTATTGATCTAATAGTTACCTTTTTCTCCGCCTTTTCACAGAGATTTTTCATACAACCATATCTCAGGAAACTTTCCTTCTTGGGCTACTGAGAAAAATTTGCAATTGTATGTTTATTTCTGAAACTTCTCTCATGAAAATATACTGCTTAGCTTCTTTCAAAAAAATATACTGCTTAGTTATTGCACACAAAGCTTGCCTGATTGAATACAACAGTAATAGCTAATTCTCCCTATATGTTCTACTTTGTACTAAGGAATTTGGTGGCAAACGACTTTGTGATGGATAGCTCCAATAACAGGTGACTGCCAGTTCGTCCTCCTGTCAAGGCTAGCACAAAAAATAAGTTCCTGTCTTAGCTTGTAATCAGAACTTAAAATGGTAAAACATTTCATCTGCAGTGTTTTGCCATGGGGATTGGACTGTCTTCAGCGCAGTACTCCCTGTTTCCTCGGTTCTCCAAAGTGTAATGCTTCAACCTTGGAATTTTGAGCATGTATCTATTTCGTAATATTGGACCTGCAATTGCAGATTCCAATTAAACACTATTCTGATAAATTGGATGCAGCTGCCTCCTTTGCGGTGGACTCTGGTGGTAGTAGATCAATATCAGGTTCAGATAATACCGCCTATCAAGCTGATAATTCCAACCTTAGAGCCGCATCATACTACGTTGCGGGTGCACCTACATGGGGTGTTAGCAGCGTTGGATTATTCTTGGATATAGATGCACCCAATGGAAGCTACATCATCTACAGTTCACGCCAGTTTGAGAACACCCTAGACTCTGCACTGTTCCAAACAGCAAGGATGTCACCATCGTCTCTGAGATACTATGGCATTGGACTTGAGAATGGAAATTACACAGTCACACTTCAATTTGCAGAGGTTGACTTTCCAGACATGCAGTCCTGGAAAAGCAGAGGGAGGAGGGTTTTCGATATCTATGTCCAGGTAGCTACAAACTTGTATCTGGCTGGCATCTGATGCTTTTAAATCATATGATTTGTTCTAGATATAGACTTTTGTGCTTGATACTTCATGCTTGTTTAGGGGGAGCGCAAGGAGCAGAACTTTGACATTAGAAAGGCAGCAGGAGGGAAATCTTTCACTGCTGTTAAGAAGCAGTATGTTGTTCCAGTAACCAAAAACTTTCTTGAGATTCATCTCTTCTGGGCTGGCAAGGGCACTTGTTGCATTCCTTATAAGGGATACTATGGTCCTGCAATATCAGCCCTGAGTGCAACTCCAAGTACTCACCTGAATTTAAACTCGTTCTTCTATATTGCTGTTATACTACTGCCCAAATGACATTTTGAAGTATCAATCAATGCATACTAGTTTAGTCACAAATAATAGATTATCAGTGTGGTATACATGATGTGAAAATTTAAGTTTGGATGAAACAAAACTGTTATCTTTAAAAGAATTAGAACATGGAAATTTGTCGGCACGGTATGTTTATGATGTTGTACAGTTGTAACTGCATATATAGCTATAAGTTGGCGGTGGCGGGCCTAAATTAAGTTGAATTTATGCTATTTCAAACCAAAGTAGAACATAGAACAACCGTGATAAGGGCTGAGATTGCACATTATCCTCTATTACTTGGTCGAATTGTTACTATTGTGTATTACATCTCAATTATATTGTATATAAGGTTTTCAGTGCTCAACTAACTGAACTCTTCTTCAGATTTCGTACCTACAGTCCATAGTTCTGCAGACAGCAAGAGCAGCCATAAAACCGGTGTGATTGTTGGAGTTGTAGTTGGTGTTTCAGTTTTTGCATTGATCGCACTGGCCGGAATCTTCTTATGGTGTCAGAAAAGGAGAAAGCTATTGTTAGAGCTAGAAGGTGCTTGATATACATATACTAATATTACAGTGTGCGCTTGATTGCAAGCAGAAATTATGCTAACAAGCTATTCGATAACTTGCAGAGTTGTATACCATAGTTGGAAGGCCAAATGTCTTCAGTTATAGTGAGCTCAGATCAGCCACAGAGAACTTTTGTTCTAGTAACCTACTTGGTGAAGGAGGATATGGATCAGTTTACAAGGTTTGTCATTCTAGTTATCTATAGTATATATAGAGCTGGATTTGTGTTCGATGTGTGAACTCGTGAAGGCTTAAATAAATAGTTAAATGTTGCCTCCTGATGATCTGAATAGACACAGAAAAGTCGCCCTATGACATTTTTATCATAAAATGATGCTTTTCAAGTCAAGCAAAACCTTGCCCTGAGTTATGAAATACCTTGCATTATAGTTAAGTGCAACTTTCTTGCAGGGTAAGTTGAGTGATGGAAGAGTGGTGGCAGTGAAGCAGCTGTCTCAATCCTCTAATCAGGGAAAGATGCAATTTGCTGCAGAAATAGAAACCATTTCCCGAGTGCAGCACCGTAACCTCGTGAGGTTGTATGGCTGCTGCCTTGAGAGCAAAACACCATTGTTGGTCTATGAGTACCTGGAGAACGGAAGCCTTGATCAGGCGTTGTTTGGTATGACTTCACCCATTCTTGTATGAGTATGACAAAGAGCGCAACTCTAATGCAGAAATTCAATATGTTTAAACTTTCGTATTCAGGAAAGGGAAGCTTGAATCTAGACTGGCCAACACGATTTGAGATATGTTTGGGCATAGCAAGAGGTATAGCTTATCTCCACGAGGAGTCGACCATCCGCATTGTGCACAGGGACATAAAGGCTAGTAATGTGTTGATCGACGCAAATCTTAACCCTAAAATCTCTGATTTTGGCCTTGCCAAGCTCTACGATGACAAAAAGACTCACGTCAGCACGAAAGTTGCCGGCACGTTGTAAGTGTATTCTCCATCTCTCCTTTTGGGTGTAATGCATGGTGTGTTATTTGCAAATGTGATGGAGCTAATGGCAGTTGGTTAATTCTTGGTTGTCTTTGGCTGTACCATCTAGTGGTTATCTCGCACCTGAGTATGCCATGAGAGGGCATATGACAGAGAAGGTTGATGTGTTTGCGTTCGGCGTGGTCGCGCTGGAGATTGTTGCTGGTGAGTCAAACTATCAGAATACGATGGAGGAAGACACGACTTATATCTTCGAAAGGGTAAGATCATCAGAGTGAAATTTATGCCATACGCTGAACTTCAGTTTGTCAGTGCATATCTAGTTTTCAGTATGCATGTTGAAGTAACGTGCTTGTAGAAGGTTGCTTGTGGATGCCGTGGAAGGACGAGAGCTTGTCAGCACAAAAGTTGCCGTCACTGTTTTCAACTTTAAAATGGCATCCATTGTGTTTCAGGTGTGGGAACTGTACGAGAACGGGCGTCCGCTGGAGTTCGTGGACCCGAAGCTGACGGAGTACGACGGGTACGAGGTGCTGCGGGTGATCCGCGTGGCGCTCCACTGCACGCAGGGCTCGCCCCACAAGCGGCCGTCCATGTCGAGGGTGGTGGCCATGCTCACCGGGGACGCCGACACGACCGAGGACGTGGCGAAGCCGAGCTACATCACGGAGTGGCAGGTGAAGGTGTCCGACGTCAGCGGGAGCTTCACGAGCACCCAGGTGGGCTCGTCGTCGACGGAGCCACAGTCGTCGTCGTCCGGCGGCCACGGCGGCGTCCAGGCGAGCCCGGAGCCCGGGGACCTGACGCCCGTGGTCCCGTCGCCGCTCTTCACCTCCATTATCGATGAGGGCAGGTGACAGCTAAGCTAGCCGCAGAAACGTGAAGGCTGACCTGGCATGCATGTGTCGTGTGGCATCATCGAATTTTTGGACGATGCTGTGCTCTGGTTTTGTGTAGATTGATGATCTTGGTAGGAATTTTAACTTGAATGTGAGGTGCGGCAGATTTGTTTTTGGAAGCACACGAACTCTGAGATGGCAGCAGGTTTTTAGGACGTCGCGTACGGTGGATGGCAACCGTTCCTTTTCCGGGGCGGTGGTTGGTTCGTGCTCGTCGTCCCCGCCAAGAATGGGATGGCGTGCGCACCGGCGCCAGGCCTGCCTCGCCTTGCTTGCTGGTAAGCCGCGTGACACGTCGAGTGGAGACCACGATGAACGCTCTGTTTCTGCTGAATTCGGCATGCATCACCGTGGCTGACCTTTCCGGTGCCGGCACACGGCTCCATCACGCGTACGTACGCCTTTCTCTTTCTGCTTTGTTCCTCACACGCCTTTTTCGCCCCTTTCTCTGATATCAGAAATATGTTCATGTGTGTGAATCATGGTGTATATATTAGTCGTGCAATGTGGTGCATGCATCCACATGCAAGTCTTCTCACACCTTTTGATTTGTTGTTAAGGTCATTGGTTTTTTTTTTTTTAAAAAAAGGGTAGTCCACTAACACGGGGGCACGTACGGCGTGGCGCGAAGTCACATGGTCTAATCGATCAGGTGGTTTGTGACGGGGAGAGCACAATCAGTATTAGCAGCTAAGCAAGCTGAGGACGTACCGTTAGCTAACAACAAACGGTAGGATCAACCGCGTACAACGACAGCTAGCATTTCCGTTCATCCGTGACAACCAAGACCCAGGGACTATACATAAACGTGCTTATACTCTGTTTTATGATGAAAAGTTTTGAGAGTAAAAATCATTGGATCTTAACATCAATGAAATAACCCACAACGTCTTATTATCGAGAGAAAATTCCTTATTTAGTATTGAAATATGACATGGTTGCTTATTTAGCGTTGAAAGATAAATTTTCCCTTTTCTTATAAGTTCCAGAAAATTGTAACCTCATGAATAATCAATGCAAAAAATTACTTTGCCAAAACAAATTAAGTTCCATAAAATTGTAACCTCATAAATAATCAATGCAAAAAATTGCTAATGCCAAAAAATATTCATGGGCCAAAAAACATATTGGCAGAATGGCCTTTTCCAAAAAATGTTCAATTGCCAAAAAAGTAAAACAGTATGTTGGGAAAAAAAAAAAAAAATTCGATGTTAAATAAGGAACTACTGATCTTGGGTACACATTAGTAATGGTTAAAACCAAGGCTGCAAATGGCCTTTTCCACTTTTTTTGACGACGGTGTTTGATGCCAAAATATAGTAGCAACCTTATGTTGGGAAAAAAATATCCTTTGATGTTAAATAAGGAACTATGTCATCTTCTGATAGATAATTTTCTCTATGGTTAAAGACCACTTCACCTTGTAGACAACACTATTTCTTCATACTTTTTTTAAATGATTTGGTAGAAATTTGTTATTTTGCATCCCTACAGCAGATTTATTAAAAAAAAGGTTCAAATATTTACAGAAAACTTGAAAAGACTAGCAAAACTAAAAGGCCTAAGTAGATATGTTCATGCCACTAGAAAAATACGTGCATGACTTAAATAGTGCACTGTACACACTCCTTATGTAAAAATTACTCGGTTTTTCTGTGAATCAAAGTAACCTTTTCTTGTCGGTGAAAATAAACAGAGTTGAACACGCAGAGCATCTCTGCACACGTTTCTCGTGCGGGAAGGCATCCAGGAAGCTCGGAAGGTTCGAGGTTTAACGAAAAGAAAGGGGGCAAATCCGTCAATTGCTACAGAAAATAACCCCCAGGCCCACCAGGTGAGCCTGGACCCTGGAGCCGTGCCGTGTTCCTCGCGAGGTCGCGGGCAGCAAAACCCAACAACCCGCAACCGTCCAGAGGCACAGGGCATCCACCCGACCGTCCCCATTCAAAATCTCCCCCTCCGGCCCTCCGCTCCGCCGTCGTCGTCTCATCCCACTCCTCCCCTCGTGATTGTCCCCGTCAGATACCAAATCCCATCTCCGATTCATTCCGCCCCGGGCTCTCCGCGCGGGCGATGGCGGGGCTGCCGCGGCGCGGGCGCGGAGGCGGTGGAGAGGGCGCACGGCCTCTACCGGGGCGGCCGCCACCGGGAGGCGCTGGAGCTCTACTCCGCCGCGCTGGCGGCGGCGCGGGGGCCCCGCGCAGCGCATCGCGCTGCATAGCAACCGCGCCGCATGCTACCTCAAGCTCCACGACTTCCAGAAGGTACCCCCGCTCCCGGCTCCCTCTGCTCTGGGTTTGGGTTGCTTTCCTTGGCGGGTTGCGTCGTTGCTTTTGATTTGACTTCACCTCGGTGGTGGCTGCTTGGCGCTTCCAAGTGTCAGTTTTGGCACAAAGGATCGAATTTTTTTTCAGCCATACAGATGTCCTGTTGCTGCAGGGTTCAGGGCTCCTGCGATTTGGCCATTTAGGTCTCGTAGATAGATTGTGGATGGGTTCCAGTCTTTAAGGGGAACTTATGACACTGGCATTTGTGATTCTGTTAATCTGTTCTGTCCAAGCTCCTCTAATTTTCAGTCTAGCTTTCGCTTGTTATAGGGTGATCTCTGCGCATTTATCTCAGTTGCTGGTAAAATTTGTCTTCTATAAGACGCAGCTGAATCCATTAGTTTAATTGGAATAGACTTGAGAAGATGCACTGCTCATGTTTTGCTTGCTGTTGCCTTACCAAAAATAGCAAAGTACTAGAAAACAGGCTAGGCATGGTATCTGAAAGTTTTTTTTAAAAAAAAAAAAAAACTTGGGTACCAGATTTTATGAATGGCCCTACATAAATGATTCCGTTGATTTGGGCACCTGAAATTTGAGGGGCGGCCAAATGGCTTAATTGATGATGATCGACTATGAAAGCTAGTAAGGGGCCAAAGTTATTATTTAAATTGACCCTGAAAATAGCAGTCTGCATTCCTCTGGAATCATCCGGTACTGCAGGCATCATGGCATCATTTATTGTTCTCTTTTTGTTTCTAACACTAAATTCTCCATTTGTGATATCTGGTACAGGCAGCACAAGAGTGTACATCTGTCCTTGAGTTGGACACGGAGCATGCCGGAGCTCTGATGTTACGTGCGCAGACTCTCGTTACTCTGAAAGATTATCAGTCAGCTCTATTTGATGTCAACAGGCTGATTGAGATAAATCCGTTGTCTGAAGTATATCGGAACCTGCAAGCACGATTGAAGACACAGCTAGTATGTTTCCAGTTTTCAGTCTCTTCGTTAATTCACTTTGGTTCACTTACCTGACATCCTTACCTAATTGTGCCTTGTGTACTTAGCTGACCTATTTTATTGCCCATCTGCTGTGCTGTTTTGAAGTCACTGGCCCCAATTCCTGAGTGTGAAGAGGAGTCCCTTTGCCTTGACGAAGAAAAGGAAGAACTTCCTCCAAAAGGTCAGAAGACTGAGACTTCTATCGCTAAGCCCGACGAACCTGCAACTGAACTGGCTCTCAAGAACAAACCTTCAACTGGACCGATTTTCGATAGAAAACCTGCAACTGAACCTCAAAAGGCTGAGGTTCCGTCCACTCTGCCTTCAAAACCCCAGGGTTGGGAGGCCATCCAAAAACCAAAGGGCCATTCAGGCCTAGATTACTCAAAATGGGACAAAGTTGAAGATGATTCAAATGATGACGATGAAGAAGATGAGCTGCCACAGTACAAGTTTAAAGTCAGAACTGTTGGTGTGCGTTCTGTAAAGTGAGTAGGGTTAGCAATAGATTCAGAGTGTGGTCTGTGTATAGTCTAACAGGATCCCCACTGACCAGGGTGCTACTTATTCATCTTTAGTTGAGTTATTTGGAATGAACAGCTATATATTGATTGATACTGGCTTGAATCAGAAATAAGCTCAGGTAGTTCCCATTTGAGTTTTCAGTCATACAAATTTCAAGTCACAGTACATATATTTACTCTGTTTTGTGGTGCAGGTTTCATGATTTGTCCAAAGCTGTCTCACAATGGCTCTGAAGTCCAAGGAGAGCAATTGTATGTTTTTTGAAGCAAATGGAGATGGATATGATGGCAAAGTCAACAGTGTACAAAGATCAAAAGCTAACACTCTAGGAGTCGTCTAGTGCATTTTAGGATCAGTCCCATCACGTCGAAAGGTCGAACCTGTATACCAAACGTCCTAGCCTGCACATTCATGTAATCGGTTATATGAAGCTATTTTTTATACGAACCATGTGGTTTTTATGCAAAATACTTTCATCAGTTTCTGTCATGTTTGTCAGCGCAACGTGTGGCAGAATGCCAATTTGTGTACATATGCGGTGGCCAAAAGTCAGCCAACAGACGTATGGCAAATTTTACACCAAACTCTGGACTGGTATAAAAATTTTTTGAATTGCAAACTCCACTGAACATATCCTCCAGCCAACAGAAGTATGGCAAAATTTACACCGTACTCTTGACCACTATAAAGTTTTGAGTTGCAAACCCTCCAGGATTAGCGTATGCTACTTTTGACACTCAACCATTGAACCATAAAAGATTTTTCAAAAACCTTCACACAATCACACTATCGAAACGTGCTATTTGTTAGTGTTATGGATTCACAATACCTCACCACTTGGAAAAGAGCATAACATGACCGGGTGGGCCAAGGCTATCGAAGGAGAGGCCTAACCTCAGTAAGATCTTTTTAGAAACCAACCCTATATGATATAGCGAACCATAGAGTCTTTATATAAACTAATCGGTGCTCTACCTCCACCCCAGCGGCTATATAAGGAGGAGGAGGGGAGGGGAGAGGGGAGCCCCTAATCTTAGCATACACAATGCCTCTCTAGGTGTACAACGCCTCCCTAGGCATAGGGCACTTCGCATGGAATCAGTAATCTTATTCCTTATACTCCCTCTGTATCGTATTTAGATGACGTTTTGGACAATGATACGGTATCCAAAGTATAATTTTGACTTCATATTTTTATAAAAATACTCATTATAAAGTGATATATTTATACTTTTATAAAAGTATTTTTCAAGACAAATCTATTCATATAATTCTTATATTTTCAAATTCAACAATTTAAAAGTTATTTATGATTTATATTCCTAATTTTTGACTTAAATCTTATCCAAAACGTCATCTAAATCCAATACGGAGGGAGTATATGACACTACTAAACAAAGACATGATTTCATGCTTGAAAAAAACTTAAACCATGTCGTCCTGTGTACGGTACTTCATCCCCAAATCAAATACGAGCTCCTCTACCTTTTTTTCACCTTTGGGAACAAATTCAATTCGAGCCTAAAAGCAGCCCAGCCCGCCAGGTGACAGCCCACCGTGACACCCGTTGCCGGAGCACAACGTCAAAAGCCCCCCAAATCCAAGCGAAAGTTAAAAAAAAGGTGAAAGTTGGTCATCAGCTCATCACCAACACCGCCACTGCTGTGACTGACTGTGAGACCCGCCTATCCCCTAGACCATGTTGGAAGGCGCATAATAACCGTCCATTTCTCACTCCGCTCACCGACAAGTTACTAGCCGTTAGAAACTTTGTATTTCACCTCATCGCTCTCTCGCAGTTCAAATCCGAATCCCGCAACCCAGCAGATTCCAACATATAAACTCGTCATCAACGAACGCCCCCTTCCTTCCTTCCTTCCTTACTTACCAATCAACCAAATCATTCCCAATTGAGATTCGAAGCCCAAGGCTGATGGGGATAGAGGCGAAATGCGGTGGCCTGGCCGTAGCCGCCGGCGCCGCGGTCCGGCGGCCGCTACAGCCGCGGGACACCAACGTGGCGGCGTCCACGGTAGTGGTCGGGAAGGCTGCTGCTGCTGCCGCGCCAAAGCCCAAACCCCATCCGAAGGCGGCCGGGACGAGGCCGGCTCTGCCTTCTTCACCGCCGCCGCCGCCGGCACCGGTGTCCCCGGTGGCTTCCCAGTGCGGTCGCGTGTCTGTTGCGGCTGCGGGGGTGGGGGTGGCGGAGGTGTCGCTGGCGGAGGAGCTCGAGAAAGGCTCGGGGGCGGCGCGCGCGCGGCTCCGCGCGGCGCGGGAGCGGACGGAACGGGAGATGGAGAGCCGCGCCGAGGTGATGGAGCGAGCGGCGGCGGAGTGGGACCGCCGCGCGGAGGACCAGCGGAGGCTCGTCTCCGAGCTCATGCGCCTCATCGGGATGCCTGAGGTAAGTGTAGGTACGCCGTGCGCCGTGGCGGTCTGTGTCTGTAGACGACTGCTGATTTTGCTATCGGTTTTGGTAAATTTGTTGGACGTCGTGGTGGTGGCAGGTGTACACGCCGGTGGAATCACTGAGATCCAAGGAAGAGAGGAAGCGAAGGGGGCCATTGTTGCTCATTCCGGTTCGACGGTAAATGCTTGCTCTTCATTCATCTTCTTGAAAGAATCCCATTTTATTACTCTTGTCAACACAGTTTACTTGGCCTGTTGGCCATCTCCATCGGTTCTTTCTGTCTTTTGAGAGAATGGAGTGCTTCATTTTGGAGCTGGAAATGCCCTGATTTCTGATTGCCGTTTATCTCGGTTACGCGCATGTTGCAGGGTTCCATCTCGGTAGCATCAACATTGCAGGCTGATGTTGGAGGAGCAGAAGCCTGTAGTGATCAGGAATCTGAGGTAACCGGAGGGAGGGATAATAGAGACGGCAAAAACAACTAAAATCACCTCTGATTTTGTGCCATTGATTCCGTCTGCTTGTGTCTCCCTAATGTAAATCGTCGGTTTTTTGAATGAAATCAAATGGCCCGTTTGAGTGTTTCGTTTGGAATATCTGAGATGTATGTACAAAGGTTCTACTGTCAACTACAACTAGAAATTGGAGCGCGGCGTTGCTGCGCCTACACTGGATTGGACCAGTGTACACTAGCTACTGATATGGCACTAATGTGCGCATCCCAGCCCACGCGTGAACGCGTCCGGACGCGTGGTGTAATCTGGCAGGTGTAATCTGGCAATAATGCATACTGATATGGCACTAGTGTACTCTTCTGGCAATAATGCATCGGATTCTCCTTTCTCATTTTTTTTTTTTTTTTTGGTTTGATGTTTCTCTCTTCTCGGTATTAATTTTCTCGCCTTCCTCGCGCCAATCTTTGTTCAGTTTTTACTTTTTAGGATCAAGAACAAAAGAAATGCAAGAAACTTTGGCGACATCTGAACAGATTCCGGGCTGTGCGTTCGACCCGCACTGAGCTGCAGCTCGAAAGGTTTTTAAACTGCAAGATGTTCCGTTTTGAAATGTTTCCAATGGATATGTTCAGTCGAACACTGTCAAAAAAAAAAACATCAGGATCTCTCGGGAGTCTCGGGACTTGATGCTCTCTGCTTCCTGGTGTCATGTTCCTATAATAACCTTCTTCAAGCACGGGATGCACATTGCAGCAGAGCTCACAATTGTAACGACTCACCGTCAACAAGGATGTCTGATTTTACTAACAATGGCATTGTTTAAGGAGAATCTGATTTTACTAACAATGACACCAAACTGGGGTCTGACGTACTCCTATACATCAATTGACGGCTCCAGCGCCGCTGCTGCTGGTATGCATGCACACGTCGACGGTGTTGTACGGGGCCCCGTCCCGTGATCACATCAGCACGGCACGGAGCGGGTCACTCCTCACCCGTCACTACAATCACTGGCATCAGAGACAATCTCGTCTTCACTATTCTCCACAACTTGCGCAAGGGAATTGGCTTGCAGCGCCTTGAATCTGCCTATGAAGTCGGTTGCTTCTGAGATGAGAGCATTTTTAGCAGCCTTCACACTACCAGCTTGCTGGTCAGAAAGAAACGTCCCAGAATCAGCAGCTTTAGAACCTGCTGGAGCCCTTCGGCGGGGCCTTTTTGTGCCCACTCTTTCTCTGCGTGCCAATCGATCAATGTACCTCTCATGTAAGAAAACATTCTTTATAGGCTTTAGAACTGCTGGGCTCGGTTCAGATGGCTTAGTTCTTAACCTCGAGAATGGTTTCTTTTGTGCTAAAGAACTTCCACTGCGCTTGCCTAGAGAATCTGAATCCATATAACTGTCAGGAGTCCCAGGAGAATCTTCAAGAGATATGTTCAATTGTAAGGCACTTGGTGAGCCTTCAAAAACTGAGAAGTGGTCAGCCTCTTGAGCTTGGTCAATACAGCGATGCTTCTGCAACAAATGTCTAACTGTCTTCTGTGCTGCTATGGTGTTTCGTCTTCCGACGACTGTAGGTTCCAAGATTTTCGGAAGTTCAGGATCAGACAATGTGAAATTTCCTATAGGAGAATATGTTGTTTTACTTGTTCTGGTACGTGGGCCAATTGGAGTCGGCGTTGAGAGGTCAGCAAAAATTCTGTCAAAACACTCTGCAGCAGATTTCCCTGGCACCTGAAAAGGATTGTGTCAAAATCACTGAGCTAATAAATGACAAAATCCACACGTAAAAGAAGAAAAATGCCAGGTAAAAATAGGACCTACCACTGAAATATTCCAGTGAAGTATGAAAAAGAAAAGCAAACTGGCACTACGAAACCTCAGGCTATTTTGATTGTGCGATCAAGCCCATTAGACCCCAAGTTTTTATATTTGTGAAATTAATTGAGATCCCCAGCTATTCATCTTTTTTGCCAAGATGTTTTATTATTTAAATCTGTCTAATCATACCCTTTCGTTAACAGAATTAGTGAATCTGCACACTATGGGGGAAAAAGAATGAACTCTTATTGAAATTTTAATGATGTTTTGAGATATTGTTTCTACTAAAATGCTACATTAAAATCTATGTATATACCAGAAGAAAAGGAAAAGGAACCAAATTGATCAGCACAAAACTTGATCAGCACAAAACTTAGTTCCATATAGAACAAAATAACAATGTTATGTTCACCAAGGCCCATATGCCTACGACTATAAGGATGCCTGTATATTGCAATCATCCCTAAGGGATAGATTATCTTCTCAAATCCCCAAGGTTAGTAACAAAGAAGTCCAGTCAACAATTAATGGCTTTATTAACTTGCAGCTATGAATCTTCATATAACACCCACGTCATAGATACATTTCTAAAACCCTGATAGTAAAAACGAATTGGTGAAAAAAAATACAAAATAACATGTGAACAGACCATGTGCACTGAGATTCATTTCTGGAAAATGCAAAAACATTTTGGGCCACAATACTTCAGCATTCCTGTCTTTTTTTCATGTAAGCAAGTCAAAATACTAGTGTATAACAACAATGTTTCTTCAGACAGCTCTTGCAACTTATAAGAAATGAAAAAGACATTGAAGTAAATGACATAAAGATGAGGTACCATTTTTGAAACTCTCTTCCAGAAATGTGGGGATGGCCGGGCACTGAAGTAAGCTTTGCGCAATGCCATGTCCTGCTCTTTTGTCCAATCATCAGAACAGCAAAAATTTCCCATTTCTTCTCTCTCGGTCTCACTTGGGTTGATGTTTTCATCAATGCTTGCCAACCTCTGATCACCAACTTTAAGCTTCACCTCAATTGAGGGGTCCTTTCCAATCCTTTTGTGGGTGGATTTTCTAGGTTCATTGTGAGCTGCAATTTCTTGGCAATATGCGGGCAATGGTTTGGGATCCTGGCAACTTTGCTTCTTCGATGACAACCTTTCTGTTCCTCTCTTCTTCTTTCCTGTCTGAACTTTACAATGATTGGGCTTTGACTCTTCCTTGTCACTATTTTTGTTAGACACAACTGAAATATGTTTCCTAGGAGGAAATCCAGCATTTCCCTTATTCTTTTTCAGGCTCTCTTGATTTTTGTCTTTCCTATGAGCAGTTTTAGTCTTTCTGTTAGCAGAGGTCTCCTGGCGATTTGGTGGCAACAGTGACTTGCCCAAACTCTTAACTTCCGGATGGAATCGTGGGGATCTGCGAAGGGACGTAATTGCTGATCGATCAGCCCTGGTTTCATGTTCCTGAAAGAGGAAGTTCAAATTATAATGGTATTTCTTGTAAGCTATGAATCAAGTATGAACTGAATCAAGCTTCTAACTATCAAACATGATAACATTCAGGAATGAAATGGATGGTACCCCATTTAGTAGAAAAAACATAAGTCAAGCAAGAGGAACACCTACCCCATTTACATCATCGTCTATCACAATTGGATGCTCAGGGTCTCCTCCAGTGAGCTGCGACGACTGGCTTAAGGAAGCCCTTGGCTTTTGTGCAGCAGCTCCAGCATGGCGACCTCTCGCCGTCTTCTTCTTGGGAGCAGCCTGCTTCTTCAATTTTTGCAGCTCCTCTTTCTCCTCCAGGTCCTTGGTCTGGGAAGGGAGCCTCCTCTTCGGCAAACTTTGAGGGGTCGTGTGGTGAGAGCGCAGCCGCCCCTCCCATGGCGACATTGGTGTACCTAGGGATGATAACGGATCAGATACAAGGATTCAGTAGTTTAATTAGCCAATAGACATGGTCGATAACATTAGTACATTAGACACTACTTATAGACCTTAGGGAATATTATTCTGTACTGCAAGATAGGACTGATATCTCAAGTAGATCAATTATGGAACATTATCACTGCAAAATAATAACAGATTGTTTGGAACATTATCGAACTAGCTATCTATTCCCAGGAAGTAAATCTCTGTACTGCACATTATCACTGCAAAATAACAGTATGGAATGATACCTCAAGTAGATCAATTATGGAACACCGATCAGGGTGGTACGACACAAATGGAAATCATCATTGCTAGAAAAAAGTACCCACACAAAATTCCCAGGACGGAACGATCTAATTTCGAATTCCATTCCACTTTGCCGAACATTTTGACAGATTGAGGTCGTGAACTCAGACTGAGGCTAAATTCAGACCAATCTATGCAGAGCAACGGTAATCACACACTGCTTCAAACGAATTGGCCGCGGGATTTCGAACAAACGAGGGAATAATAGAACCCGACGAACTCACACCACGATGCAACACCAGTTGATCCCCAAAACCCTGGAAATTTTGGGAATCGGAACAAACGCAAAACCCCAACTACGCGCACCGAACATAAACGGGAGGGGAGAGGGCGCGACGTACACTTGTCCATGGACTCGAAGCACTCCCCCTCGTCCTCGACCCTCTCAGCGACTTGGGCGTCTATAAGACGGAGCTGCCCGCACTCGTCCCCGACGCAGGCAGAGGCGGCCGCGCGAAGGGGAGGAGGGGCGGGGCGCGCGGCAGGCGTAAGGGGATCGGCGTGGTGGCCGGTGGTGGGGCGAGGGAAGCGAGGCGGGGCGGAGGGGCGCCGCCGTGCAGGCGAAGAGGCGGGACGCAGCAGGCGAGCACCCGGCGGCGCCGGCGAAGCACCCCCGCGGGCTGGCGAATGCGAAACGGCGGTCGGTCACGAGAAGGTCGATAAAAGTGGGTTCAATCAAATTTCAAAGTTCAAACCAGGGACCGTTGATGTGATTCTAGGTCTGTCTATCTACACGCAGAGGTGGCCACGGACTTGCAAATTCAAGTGCATCAGACTATCTACACTTATCATCCTCTAATTCTATTCTCTATATTTTTTTATCTCAAAAAGAATAATGTTTTAGATGTTCGTGCCACAAATTTAACTCGATTTGCAGAAAATACGTGTAATATTTATATCTCTAAATAAATTTATTAAAAATAGATCTAAAGATCTTTCTGATAATACTAATTATGATAATAATCGATGATATTTATTATTTATAAAAATTATCGGCAATTATTTCTCGGGAAGCGAGAACGACATCTTTTGGAACGAAGGGAGTACATCCTAGTCATTAAAATTCTCTTCTCTATAGTTTTTCTGTACCCATCATTCTCTATGTCTCATATTTTACCAACTACCAACAACGGCCCCATTTGTTATTCTCTATAAATTTTATCTAAATATATCCATGTAAGATCTTATTTTAAAAGATGTATTGAAACTGATTTAATGATATAATTGAAATTTAATTTGATTTTTTGTTCATGAGTTATAATATTTTTTGATTACTTGAAATAGTGGGGCTCATTGCTACATGCTCTCACCTCTCTCCTCTCTCTTCCGTGCATGCCCTCTGCCTCACCCGTGGTGGAGGCCGGTACCGGACGAATGCTGCTCCTGTAAAATAGCGTAGGCTTTTTCAAGACCCGCTGCAGCTTCCTCATCCGGTATTTGCGTCCTAGAGGATGAAATACCAGACTGCAGTGCGGTCAGTCTCACAACCTATTTCAACTCCTAGGTGTTTGGTTTCTCACCAAACACTCACCATAGTATGTGGCTAGTATTTCGATTGCATGCAAGTTGTGATAGTCACAGATTTTTTTCAATTTATTTGTGCGCTATTCAATTGTAACGACCATTTTATCTGTCACACTTGTATGACAGCACCATACCTATGTGGGGACGCAAAATAAGCATCTCTGAAAGTGCTAACTCGATTTTTGTTTTTCATTTGCGTGCGTTGCTGAACTCGACAGACAGTTTGCCTGCCGCTACCATCCAAGCTCTATTTGCAGACTCCGACGCCGCCCGTCGAGCTGCAGGAGTGCAGGACCACTCGAGTGCATGGCCATCATGGTGGTCATCGTGTCCCTGTGCTGCTTTGCATGTCAGGACACCTCAGTATGACCAGGCTCGCGACCTCACCGCCCGCCAATGCAAGCTCGACATGTTCCTCGCCGCCTCCTACCTCCTCCGTAGCTGGAGGGACGCGTCCGCCGGCCACTACGCTGCGTGTTGAGTGTGACCGGTCCCGATTTGCTCACGCCCTCATATATGCTTGGGGGGCTTGAATTTTAGCATTGACGAACTTTGCTTCCAAAAGTAAATTTTTTATTTTAAGTTCTGTTTTTAGAATTGAGACCCTCCAAAAAGGAGAATTCCCTTAAAAAATTGGCATAAATTTTTATTATAAATTTTGTATTTACAATTGTGTGGCCCTCCAAAAAAGAAGAATCCCCCTTTAAAAATTGGCTTTGCTGCTTTTGGCATAAATTTTTTATTTAAAATTTTGTTTCAAGAATTGTGGGCCCTCCAAAAAGGAAAATCCCAGTGAATCCCCTTTAAAAAATTGGCATAAATTTTTATTTTTTTAAATTTTGTTAGAATTGGCATAAATTTTTATTTTTATTTTGTTAGGGCCCATAAAAAAGAACTCCATTAATAAATTAGCAAATTTATAAATTTTATTTTAAAATTTTTTTTTTTTAGAATTTGGGGCCCAAATTTTAATTTTATTTTATTTTAATTTTAAATTTTATTTTTTAGAATTGTGGGGCCCTCCAAAAAGGAGAATCCCCTTCAAAAATTGGCGTATGCTGCTATTTGCGGCGCACACACGGTATTCTTTAGTAAAAGCGAAAGAATAGTTCGCTCTGTGTGCACCGCGCAGCTGCGTGCCTCCTTCAGGGTGCCCTGGCCCTCCGTTTTATGCTTTTGCTTAGTCTGAAAACCGAACTGGACAAGCGAGGTGGTGCTAAAACTGCAGTCCCCCCGCTTAACCGTATCACTCTCACGCGCTCTGTTCACACGAATTGGGCCTGGCCCGTTACTCCGTGAGAGTGCCATTCACTCTCCACAGGCCACAGCAGTTGCTGCTAGGCCGGCCCACCGTGGTGCGCCATTTGTTGCTCCTTTCTCTACCTTTGCAGCACGTGTTTTCTTTTTTCTTTGGCGGAATAGCCAAATTCATCCTAACTATCGTCGAAAGCTCAATTTAATCCCCGAACTACAAAATGGCCGTTTTAGTCCTCAAACTTTCATAGTCGGCTCAATTTCATCCCTAAACTATGAAAATGACCGTTCTCGTCCTCAAACGTTCAAAGCTCAAGGTGTCGGCGTAATTGCGCCATAAATTCGCCTCGTCACCCGGTCGATCATTTGGAATCAATTTCTAAAAATTGGCTTTGCAATCGATTTATTCCTATTCCAACTAGTTGTAACTAGTTGTAACTTTTCAATACAACATCCGATGAAGATAATTTTTGTAATTTGATTCTTTGTTAGAAAATTAATATAATTTTTATAGATCTATCGCTTCAAAATAATTGCGTTAAAAACTATAGCACCAAAATAATCGTGTTTTATCGTTTGCGCATTAGAAAATTAATATATTTTTGTATGGAGTTAAATGAATATACTTTTTATACCGTCTCAAAAGTGGTTTTCTAATTTCGAGAAATGCTTGCAAATAGGAGACACATTAGTTAAATCAAATTACCACGGTAATTATTATAGTGCTAAAATTTTATATTAACTTTTTGAGCATCTTAACGTACTCAAATAAAAAACATTAAAACTAGAAAGTTGTAGATCTTATCGAGATCTACCATTTTTATACAAAAATCATCTTCATCGGATGTTGTATTAAAGAGTTATAACTAGTTGCAACCAGTTAGAATAAGAATAAATCCATTGTAGGCTTTAGAACCGATTCAGTTGCTGGCGCACCGAAATTGAGCCGACCGTGAAAGTTTGAGGATGAGAACGATCGTTTTTCATAGTTTCTTGTGAAAGTTTGAGGACTAAAATGACAGTTTTCATACCTTTGCAGCTTTCACGATAATTCAAGGACTAAATTGGCTATTCCGCCTTTTTTCTTTCTAGACATTTGGAGGTTGAAGAAAATGCCGAGTAGATATGTTGATATGACGAGTAGAATACACAACCAGTCTGGACAGGAAACTCCTTAAGAGCATCACATATATTCACATCATCATGTGATATTTTTTGGATAATAAATAAGAATTTTCTTATATTCACTCAGCGCGTTGACATGTGATTTTTAGCCCAAGTGTTGCCTACGAAAAGTAGGAGAGGATTTGCTAGCTATAATAATTATTGTATAATTTTTACAAATACAGCTTTGAGTAGTATGCCGTACTGCTTTAGTATTTCTTTTTCCAAATAGTAGCATTGTTGCCATCCCTTATCTTTTTTTAAAAGGAAAAAAAGATGCCAGACATTATTGATCATGGGAGGAATAAAAGGATGTACAAAGAATTAGTGCTTTGTGCACCTACCAACTCATCAATAATAATACGGAGGGTAGGAACAAAATGATGTACAAAGAAAATCCAAAAGGAAGAAAAGGAGAAAAAATGAGTGGGAAAATGACATGGAACAGTAGAACACCCAACAGTATACAGCCAGGCAACCCAATCCCCATCACAGACCACATGTCCGCGTCCGTATCCGTATTCTTCCCCGACGCCGGGGACCACCGCCAGCGCCACCAAGAAGTGACCCCCCAGGCACCCGCCCGTCCCCGGCGGCGGCGATGGCGAGGCACGAGGCGTCCGCGTCCGCGTCCGCGCCGGGCGTGGACTTCCACCTTCCCGACGAGATCCTGGCCGTGATCCCCACCGACCCGTACGAGCAGCTGGACGTGGCGCGCAAGATCACCTCCATGGCAATCGCCTCCCGCGTCTCCCGCCTCGAGGCCGACGCCGCGCGCCTCCGCCGTGACCTCGCCGACCGCGACCGCGCCGAGGCCGAGCTCCGCGCCCGCCTGGCCGCCGCTCTCGACGAGAACGTAAGCTCCCCGCCCTTTGCCGGAATTCTTCCCGTAGAATCATGGTTTGTAATTGGGCTCTGATCCTTTGGTGCGCAGGCAAAGCTAGCGAAGGAAAGGGACTCGCTCGCCGTCACGGCCAAAAAGCTGGCCAGGAATTTGGCAAAGGTGCGGCCTTTACTAGCTTTCTAGGCCCATCTGTAGTGCGAATTTTCTCAATTCTGATTAGAAGTTTTGGCTTTAGCTTGGATTGCTATATGAAGCCTGCAATTTTTGATTATTGGTGCGTTTAGATTGCACAGTTAGTGGAATTGTTGGAGTCTTTGACCAGACACTGTTCTTTTAGTGTTGTTTGCTTGTGTATGTCGGAGATGTGCTTTTCAGTGACCATGAGTCCATGATTTTGGACACTTGGTAAAGATGGGACAAACACACATTTCATTGTTATGAATTTGGACGATACCGTGTGTCTAGCCTAGTTTGTAGTGTAGTCGTCATCACAGTGGAGAGTATGTCTTACATTTTATGATTGCTGACTTACTGTGATGGAAGGAATACAGCCTTTGATTTGTTCTTGATGATTTGAAGAATACAGTAGGTTTTTTTTTTTAACTTCAGTCAGATGGTTCAATTTCGGTTGGGTACAGAATTGTGACACTGCAGGTGTTTTTATATCTTTCAGTCTTAGTTAAGGATTTCGTATAGTTGGAAAATAGATAATTATACTTAAGGATTTTGTATAGTTGGAAAATAGATAATTATACTGCAGACATTGAGATTGTGTGGCACATTAAATTGATGATATTTTAGAGAAGCCTGCTGGTAGTAAATAATTTTGAACGCAATGTTATGGGTATCATCAGATTGTCAAACCAGCTTTGTGGAAACTGATATCAATAGAGAATAGCATAGAAATAAGGGCAGGTTCGGTTACTGCTTACTGCCAGTTACTTTACTTTGCAGTTTCACGTACAGTGTTGCAGAAACTACAATAATTGGCTGTCAAGTTTTTGTCTGGAACATACTTATCCGTTTATTTGTCATTTCCTTGTGTGATGTCATATGTATGAGCTGGCAAGGAATTCTAACCAGCATGAAGTTTGTTAAACTGTACTACTATTCTACATGAAAAATGCACTTCGCTAGTTACCCAAATTACCAAAAATTGTTCATTCTGCGCAGTTGGAGGCATTTAAGAAACAATTGATGAAATCGTTGAGTGAAGATAATCTATTGGTGAGTTGTATTGATCAAATCTTTTTTCACTCAGTCAAAATTTACTGTTACCTTTCAAACCTTCTTTTCTGCTGGAACTTTTGTGTGAGCAAATGGTTTCATTGGCATATTTTCACAGCAACTGTCTGAAACCAGTCAAGATCACAACGGAGAAGATAATTTGACAGCTCGAGTCCCATCTTGGAAAGGTGTCATTCAACATCCTTACAGTTTTGACAGTATTATCGGTTAAACAATAGACGTACCCACATGCCTGATACATGCTTTCACTTTGTTTTAAATGGCCATAGATGAAGTTTCAAGCAGTAACACTTCTTCAGATACCTCCAGCAGATCCACAGTATCTGAATCCATCCATGGTGGAGGTAATTCACTCTCGCTACTGAACAGTGAACAGCTAAACTAGATCAACGTATACATTGAAGGAGTTTACACTTCTACAGGATACAAGTTCTCAATCACATCATATACACCTCCAAAATTAACTCCTGGCTCAACACCTATGATTTCATCCTCTGGTGGTTCTCCCCGAGCTTATTCAACTGGCCCACCCTCTCCCAAGTTCTTATCTGGTCCGACTTCTCCTACAAAAACTCGATCTGAGGGCCATTTGACATTTTCATCATGGCAAGGATCATCAAGTCATCAGTATTCAGCACCTACCTCTCCTCCTCAACGCCATTCGTTCACAGGTTTGAGACAGTAAATGTGACATACTCTCTCCATCCGAAATTATAAGACATTCCAAGAGAGAGTCAAACTTTTTTAAGTTTGACCAAAATTATAGAACAAACCACAAAGATTTATGACATCAAATAGGTATACGATGAAAATATAACTAAAAAAGAATCTAATGATACTTAGTTGGTGTAAGTGTTATTATTTTATTATATAAACTTAGTCAAACTTTGACTCTCCAAGATTCTTAGAATGTCTTATAATTTGGGATGGAGGGGGTATATTAGAGCTTAAAGATGCATGCACTAACTCTTCACTGTTTCCAGGGCGGCCACGTATAGATGGGAAGGAATTCTTCCGACAAGCACGGTTAGTTACTTTTCTGGTTTACCTTATACAGCAATGGTTAGTTTGTTTCTCTCTTAACATTTGTGCGTACAACTCCCAGGACAAGACTTTCTTATGAGCAATTTGGAGCATTTTTGGCCAATATCAAGGAGTTCAATGCTCAGAAACAATCACGAGAGGTATCGTAATCTACTATTGTTTTCATTACAGCAGAAACTTGGAAAACATGTCATTTGATGTTTTTTACTTAACTAACTAAGCCTACTGCACTGGGTACGCCCTTTAACTAATATCTGCAGGACACCCTGTCAAAAGCAGAAGAGATTTTTGGAACAGAACACAAAGACTTGTACATTTCTTTCCAGAATATGCTTAATCGCAACCAATCATGAAAATTTGTCAGAGGCAGTATTTTCTCCCTCTAAATGAAGCAGGTTCGTTCATTCTTATTTCTCTTACGATTAAGGAATATGGCAACATATGCTATGCAAACCAGACTCCTGTGCAAACTATGCAAACTTTAATCAAGACCACATGAATCTAATCCAATGGTTGGTAATTTTAGCACTTAAACCCTCCCACTCATGGGGGTGTTTTGCAACAGCCAGATAGGATGAGTGGAGGGGTTTAAGTGCTAAAATTACCAGCCATCGGATTAGATTCCTGTGGTCTTGATTAGAGTTTGTATAGTTTGCACAAGAGCCTAGTTTGCATAGCATATGTTCCCATCTAATATTTTGGTCGGCTGATCATGTCTGCTTCTGCCATTTGTTTCCAGGGAAGAATTGGTTGTTATAAACGATGCCCTTTCATAGGTTCTCAAGATCACATTGTAGAGATACGTATATAGGCCACCTTAATTCGAGGTGTTCATTTCTCAATAATTTGGAGGTGGCCATTTGTTTTAGCATACAATACATTCACTCATTCCCTGACATCCAAGTCTTCCCGCTGTAAATTCGGATGCAAATCTCTTGAGCGTTGAGGTGCCTTCCCTATTCCCCTTTGTAGAAAGCTGTATAAAACTCTTCTTTGCAGTTGTTCTAACTGCCAAGTGTATGCGGAATGGATATTATCACGGAACATTCGTTATTGAGATATTTGATGAACTATGTGATTGTGATTTTTTGTTGGGTTATATGTCACGGGACATTTTAATGAACTGTATCTTTACACCGTAAACTTGAGCTTTTTTTCCACTGCTGTGAATTTTGGTGTACAGAAAAAAAAAGAAAAAAATATAGGGAAGATAGGCGTTTCAAAACACTCGCCGACAGGCGGGTCCTAGGTAATTCCCTAAGGACTGATTCCGTGGACCCACATGTCATGCACATATCCTTCCGCTTATCCCTCAGGATTCGTCTTCCTGAATCCCACCACTGGTCCACCACCATGGCCACCCCATCCACCTCCGGCGACCCCGCCGCCGCCGGCGAACCAGTCCCAGCCCCATCACTAGAACCGGCCCAGCGTCGCCAACCAGCATCCCGCATATCCCACATCGTGCGCACCTACCTGGACCTCTCCAGTTCCAGGAAGCGCCGCTCCGCTCCCAAGAACCAGCCCAAGGCCGGCGACAAGGAAACGGATGCCGCCGCCGACGAAACTGACGGGTCCAAGGCGGGGCCGTCCTCGTCCCATCCGTCTCGGCTGCTCCGGGAGCTGGGCATCCGCGTCTCCCGCTACACGCACGAGGAGCGCCGGGATATAATCCTCCGCTACATGCAGAAGCGGAGCGGCCGCCAGGTCGTCAATCGCGCGGCCAGTAAGGTGCGATTTGTTTAGTTTAGTGGGGTCACTGGGGTGAATGGATTTCTGAGCGCGCTAAAGCTGACAAGTTTCTTTGGCTGTTGCTGCTTGCAGGTCCCATCGAGGCAGGCTCTGGCAGTCAGGCGGCGGAGGGGTGCTGGTGGGAAGTTCCTCGGCAAGGATGACGCCCAGGTGCAGTCCGGGGGTTCCTCAAGAATGGAAACCACTTGGCATTGTACATTTCAAATAGGCTGAAATTCTTGAAATATAAAAAACAGTTGGGCCAGTTTTATGTGAATTTTACCATGCCATCAACAGAGAGAATTTTGCATTAACAAAGCAGTTAGTGTCAGAAATGTCTATATTTTGACTCGTTTACTTAAGCATCCAAGCTATATTGACTGCATAAATGAACTTGGTAGTAGATAAGTATCAATGCTGAAGTGAAGTTAACTATCAGAAGTGGAGATTAGTGCTGAAGACATCATGTTAATGATATGCTTCAACATTGTGTTTGAAAGATGAGTTTATTTATACTTAGTTATCCACGCTTCTGTTGTGTATGAGCTTTTCTTTTCCCCAGACTGCAGATAAGCCAGAAGAAAAGGCAGAGGAAGAGCCAGAATTACCACCAGAAGTCGTCTCAAATGCTGGAGGAGTACCCATAGTTGGAATGGTCTTTGAGAGTGAAGAAAAAGCATATGAGTATTATGTTAGTTATGCAGGAAATATGGGATTTAGTGTTCGAAAAGGATGGTGGGAGAAAACTGCTAAAAATTCCAACAGGTCAAGGGTCTATGTCTGTTCTAGGGAGGGATTTCGTTCAAAGAATGACACCAAGAGACCTCGCTCGGAGACAAGGGTGGGTTGCCCTGCACGGATAGCAATTAAGGTGACATCTAGTGGAAAATATCGTGTAACAGAATTTGTAGAAGATCATAATCACCAGCTTGCTGCACCATTTGATATTGAGATGCTGAAATCACAAAGATTGTTGACCAAAGTTCGATCTGGAAGCCAAAATGCTAGTAACATCCCTCCAGGGTACAAGAATTATCTCCGGTCCAAGTCTACAAAAGATATGAAATCAGGAGATCTCAAAACTCTGATGGATTATTTTCGAAGAATGAAGAGTGCTAATCCATCATTTTACTATGCCATTCAGGTGGATGAAAATGACAAAGCGGCTAATGTTTTCTGGGCTGATGCAAGGTCAATCATGGACTATCACTACTTCTGTGATGTAGTCTGCTTAGACATGATCCACAAAGAAAATGATTGCAGCAGGCCTTTAGCTTTGTTTCTAGGTATGAACCATCATCGACAAATGATCATATTTGGTGCGGCTTTTTTGTACGATGAATCTGTTGAGTCTTTCAAGTGGCTTCTTGAGACCTTTAAGAATGCCATGTGTGGGAAACACCCAAAGACAATTTTCACCGATGGATCTTCAGCTTTGAAGGAAGCCCTGGGTCTTACTTGGCCTGGTACTATTCACCGTTCCTGTGTGTGGCAAATATACCAGAGTACTGTTAAGTCCTTGGCATATATGTTTAGTGCTTCTGAAGAATTCACATATGATTTTAGACACTGTGTTCTTAATATCGAGGATGAACAAGAGTTCATTGACACATGGAACATGATAATGGAAAAATACAACCTTAGAGAGAATGAATGGTTAATTAAGCTTTATGAAGATCGGGAAAGTTGGGCCATGCCATACAATCGACAAATATTCTCTGGGGAGATTCAAAGTTTGTTACAAGCAGAAAATGTTGGCACTAAGCTTGAACAGTACTTGGGTTACGATACAGACCTATCCCTTTTTTGAATTTTTTTGAAAGTTCAGCAGAGAAGAGGAGGCAACAAGAGATTCAAGCTGATTACCAAGCCAATCAAGGGGTACCGAGAACACCTCTGCCATTGCTATGGCAGGCTGTCAATTTGTATACCCCAACAATATTTGAATTATTTAGAAAGGAATGTGAACTATGTATGGACTGCATGGCTTATAGTTGTGGGGACTTTGGCTCTCTTTCTGAATATATGATTACTGTCAAGAACAAAACTAAGGATCAGCTTGTGCGATTTGACTCATCAGATGCTTCAGTTGCATGTACATGCAAAAAGTTTGAAAATTGTGGGTTGTTATGCTGCCATATATTAAAAGTATATGAGTTAAGGAATGTTAAAGAGATTCCCCCACAGTACTTTCTGAAGAGGTGGAGGAAAGATGCGAAGTTGGAGACCATGGATGAAACTGATGGGTTTAATTTTGATAGTGACACAAAATCTTCCATTCCAGGACGTTATGCAGCTCTTTGCCGTTTGTTCTACAAGATTGCTGCTAAGGCTGCAGAAAATGAAGAGACATATGCACTGATGGCAAGCCAATCAGATAACCTTCTTGTACAAGTTGAAGGAACTTTGTTATCTACACTGTCTGACAAGTCATCTAGCCACTCCCTTACGGACCAATTAACTCACATGGCCCAGAATGACTATCTACTTAGTAGTGGCCTTGAAGGTATAGGTTCTACTGGAAAGAGGTGTGAAGTCGCTCGCCGTAGAAATGATTTGGAAACCAATAAGAGAAAGAAAGCGAGAAAAGGTGTGTGTATATATAGATACCTTTAAGGATTTTTATATTTTATATGTTCTGCATGTAAATCTGAACACTACTAAACATTTTTGTTTATTGTCGTCAACAAAGGGCAACCTGACACAACAGATGGTGGACCAACAAGAGGAGAGCTGAATATTGCACCAGGAAGTTTCCAATCAGAACCAAGTAATGATTCAAACCAGTTCATCCCAGATCAATTAATGCAGGTGAATTCTTAAGCAGTGGCAATTATTACTATCCTCCCTGTTAGTCTGGAAAAATGTTACACTAGCTGATGCTTTGTCATGCAGGGACATTATGTACTTGGCCACAACTTTGGCCTCGGTACCTCACAGAGCCTTCATGACAATTTGAATCAGTTTGGTCAGGTCTGTGCTTGTCTGTAATGTAAATTTCTCATCATGTCAATTAAGCATTAAGATTCTCAGGCTAGTGTTGCATGCAGGCTTCCTCAGCTTCTACCTTGCAACAACAGCCATTTACTGGGAATGGTCAATTAACCCAAGTGAGTTCCGTGTTAGTACTATTACTGGCATTCATAGAGAAGTCTGTTGGATTTAATCTTTTCCTGCTTTGCATTTGAAGTTGTTGCCCAGTGTAGAGTAACTGCATGCGATCAAAAGTATAGATGCACATTGTGTTGGAAATCTGCTATTTTATTATCTATACTCTTAGCACCCTAATTCGAATTGTATGATTTGTATATGCTCCTTCAGGGATATCCTGGCGATATGCATGCGTTGCAATTTGTCGAGACAACCCCCCAAATTGATCATCAGAATGCTGATGAGGGTCAGTCGTCAATACCAGTGTGGGATTTTCTTTGAGCTGCCTGGCACACAGCCATCCTTCCTTCCCTGCAGGCGAGAGGCACCTTTGGGGATAAGAGCATGTTGAATTCCATCGATGTTTCCTTTCTCTCCTTATTGAGTTCTGCATCCCAAAAAGGGCCCTCGGGGCCTTTGTATATATACCGCAATATGCTATCTGTAAATACTAGGTTAGTAAGTAGTTGCATTGCTCTCTGGCAGATGGATGGCGTTGTAACTAGTGAGGGATGTTGGTATGTGTCAGACTATCAGTGGTATGGTGCCATACACAACAGATGCTTAATTTTTCTAAGCATAAAGCAACGCTTGAATCGGAACGGAATGGAAACTGGACCGGAATCTTGCTTGACAGGAAATAATCTAACCATGTCTTGCGACTTGCGTGCGTTCAAACTGACTGCGGATCTTTGAGAATGAACGGCGAAATGCATCCGCTCTTTGGAATTTGATTTTGCAAACTGAAGACCACGCGGTGCTCAAGTCGAGATGTTCGCGCCGTCTTCTAGGCGTCTGTCGTCGTGAGCACAGGAGTGTCGTGAGGGGCCTTTCCGGATATTGGAGGCCTTCTCTTTGGGACAAACACAACAACATGGTATGCCCATGCTCCAGCAGCTTTGGAAGACGAGCGCACCCACGATCGTGGGTGTGCAGTGCTGTTCTCTGCGCGCAACGGCACAAGATCTTGAAAGCCTGCCAAACCAAGCCACAACGCCCTCCCTGCCCCAGACAGTGTCCAGCCTGAACAAGAGAAACTAGTACTGCATCACATGTGAGCGGCTAGAACCTGCGATATCTGTTGTACTGCAACAAGTACAGCACTAGCTTCGCAGCTCAAACCAGCATTTTCCTTCATCTAAAATCATGCAGTATATATCCAGCAAAAAATTGTCGACTGCGTACTAAAGTTTGTTAAAACTCAGAACCATATTTACACCAGATCATCAGACTTTCACACACGCACACACAAAAGAAAAAAAAGACGCAAACAGTTTAAGTCTTTAAGCATAACCTTCACTGACTGCAGTATCAAACTAACAACTTCAAACACACTGACACTAACACAAAAGGACACGACCAGCAAAAGGCAACAGTGCAAAACCATGCGATGTTGCCACACAGCAAAATCGACCCGAGCTTGCTCCACGACACCGGTGAAAAAACTGGTGTCAGATGAAGAACATGTTGTCCTCCACGTCCTTGTGCAACCTCGGGAAGTTAGTGAAGTCAAAAGTCCCAGCAGAGGAGGTCGAGGATGCCGAAGAAGCCGAACCCATCCCTCGCTGGGACGCCATCACGGCCGCCTCGTAGTAGAGCCTGCCACGGTATGCCGCGAGGTCGGCGTAGTAGACGGGCGTCGCCAGCGACACCGGCTTGGTGCACCGTGCGAACACGAAGCACAGGTTGTAGATCAGCTTCTGCAGGTCGTCAGACCCGAAGCCGTGCTCGTCCACCAGGCTGTAGTAGTGCGTCGGCCTGCTCGTCCCCAGAATCCCGGTGTGGCTGCACAGGTAGAAGTCGTATGCAGACGGGTCAACCACACCAGTGTCCACCACCGTGCCAGGCGGCACGTTCCCATTCTTCGTCTGCGGCTGGCGCTGGTCCTTGGGGAACAGCCGTGTGTGGTGCCGCTTCTTGGCTACAATTACAGTGATGGTCGGTGCATAGCCATCCACCTTGATCGCCTTCTCCAGGTCAGCCAGCTCCTCGTTCAGGACCATGTCAAACTGCCCGTCGCTCACGCCGTCACGGAAGTAGATGATCTTCTGTGGCTTCACGCGATTTAGCTTCTCAAAGACTCCAATGAGCTCCAGGCAGATCTCACCAAGTTGCTGGATCACCTCGCAGCGGTGTGGCTGTGCACGGATTCTTGACACGTACTTGTTGGCACCAGAGTTGATAGACGCAACCACACCTGCGATTGATGGGCTCTCAACGTTCCCGGGTGACGGGTGGTTAACGTCAGCACCGATGAACATGAAAGGTGCCCCATCACCGACCCGTGGGAGCGAGTCAAACAGCTGAACGTTGCTGCCCCCAAGCTTGCCATTAATCTTGAGAGCAAGGTTGGTCATGTACTGGTCCTGCCCATTTGGCTTGTTTGCGCGGTCACTCAGGAAACACTGGGTCAGGATCCCCAGCTGTGTATCACAAATCAGCTTCAGTGTCTTGTACCCTGGATGCTGCTCGGACATCGGGCAGAAAAGGAGCTGCAACCTCTGCTTCTTGCTCACTGCAGCTTGTTTTGCTTTGTTTAGCTCCTCCTGCAGTCGATGTGGATCGGAGAGCACTGCCATCTTTGATATATGTACGAAGCATGGACTAGAGTTCATACGGATACCAAGCTCACAGCACTTCCTCACAATCTTGTCAACAAACATCCTTCCATTGAGGGGCTCTTGCCGGGGGTGAGATGGCTCAGCACTGAAGTCGACGATGCCCCAGCACTGAAGATCCCGGCCCTCTACTAGTCTCTTCTTCACAAGGTTCCACTGGCAGTTTTGATCCATACTGAACTTGGACGTCTGGCCATTGGATGCCCCAAGTTTGAGGTTTGGTGGGGGAAGGATCCTACCCGTGACTTCTGTCATTCGTAGATCCAAGGAAATCCCAAATTTCTGTGCAATTTCTCCTCTGTAAATGAAATGATAATTAGTAGCTAGTAATAAACATTGAATATTCTATGGAAAAGGAAAAGGTAATGATCAGTTCATTTGCTTTCCTAGAAAAGAGATGTAGAACGGCTCAAAGTTACGCAGTTGTGCATTTGCAGGGAAAAAAAAATGGTAGGAATAAATAAGAAAACTAATAGTATGTATATGCATATGTATACGCATATACAGTTAAACTGAGTGTGAGGAACAGGCAATCACACTGCATCTAATTTCTCAGTGACAATTGAAGTATAGCTATATATCAGTAGCTCAACTTTTCAGGTTGACAAGAGAATACATGAAAAAACAGTTAGTTACCTGCAAGGTCCATCCGAAGCATTCACCAAGTCTAGAATCTCATTCCTCCGACTAGATGCAGGAATTAGAGCCTTCCCTTTTAGTATCCTGTCAGAATTCCTATCCAAGTTTGCTTTTGGAAACCTCTGTCCTTCAAGAAGAGTGCAGAGCTCAATTGGCACATGATTCGGTTTGTCCTTGCTCTTGCTCAAATCCAAACATGGAAGCATCTGGTATTCAATCACCTTTCCATGTTTCTGAGCATAATAATCCACAAGCCTCTTTGTTTGGCCAGATTCAGCATCCACAAAAGTCATCTGGCTGGCAGGTAAGGGTGTCAAGCCTTGCACTGTGTACTTCTGATTAGTCCTCCGATGAATCACAGTCACACGTCGGCCTTTGAGCTCATCAACCAGATTTTCCAGTTGCCTCCTGTTCAGTGTTGTCCGGTAATCAAGGTACCCCACTAATTTCTCAACAATATCCATCACCGGCCCAGCTTTGTAAAATGGCATAACTGAATAGTCAACACATAGGATCAGCCCTTGCTGAGTACGTTTAAGGGTCTGCTGGGTTCCTTTCATAGCTACAGCACCCTGCCCAATGTCTACACTGCTGCTTGGTGAGTAAAATCCTCTACCAAGGATAATCTTGCGCCATCTGGAGGCCTCACGCACAACAACATCAAGACCCTGCAAGACCTCTCTAGGCACAGGTAACTCTGAGAGTTGACTTAATGGCACCTGCTTCTTCAAATCTACTGATACAATGTAGGCCTTTGATCGAACTGTCACACGAAATAAACCTGCCGGCAGTTCAGCAGAAGTGTAGAGATTTCTTCCACCATCATAAGCAACACATGAGGAAAGATGCCGTAAACTGCTGTCCCTGAAGAGTTCATCCTTGACAGAAAGAAATTCTGCCTTGGAGAGTTCTTTGCCTGAAGCCTTGGAGGAAGCTTCATCATGCTTGATGTTTATGTCATAGTGAAAAATAATTGTCACCTTTCGGTAGTTGACAATAAAGTGATTCACCAAAAGTTGGACCTTTGCTTGAGATAATGAGCCTCCACAATCAGGTCTCTGCATTGGCACTCGTGTGCCAACAGAAGATGTGGCAGCTAGTGTTGACAGTGGTGGTTCTACTCTGGCCAATTCACTGGAGGCGATGCGTTCTACATAAAAAGGAAAGCAATTAGAAACAAACAAAGTCAGTTTTACATGAGAGAAAATAGTAAAAGAGCGAGTTGCTAAATAAAAGATTAGCCAAGCTACATTATCCCCTTAAGCCTTTTTGGCCCAATCAAATGAAATGGCTGGGTAAATTTGAATTCAGTTTCAGATAAAGATCCTCATTCACCGCAATTTCAGTTCCATGAACACATGAAAGTATATTCACTCCCCTACAGATGCACTCTCCATGAAGTGATTCACTCCCCTACAGAACACACTACCAAGTAACAAAAACGCAGGATAGATATAAACACATTTTTCAGTAAGTACTCATTATTAGATATAAACGACCCATAATTTTCACTTGTCAACCAAAGGGCAGCTCTGACCTCTGAGAGCATTCTAGATACACTCGACATATGATTCAAGTAATGAGAACCCGAAGGATGCTGAGCTACCGCCAACGAAGACTACTCACTAAAAAGGCAAGCAAAAAATAAAAGGGAAACTAGCAGATTAATCTCTAAACAAAGGCAAAGTGACAACATGTATCACTGCTTAGAAAAGAGTACATTGTAAAAGCACAAAGGGCGCCCTCTTAACAATCTACAACTATAGGTCCAACGCATCAAAATCGGTGAATAGATATTGCCATGCAGAGAGATCCACTACTTCAGAATCGAAACCTCAGTTCACAAACCAGGAGCAGTCATCTCATCTACAACACTAGACATCGATTCATCAGAGAAAAAAAAAAAAAAAAAGGCTGCCATCGTAGTCTATAGTCTAATCTAATCTATATAATGAGCACGAATCAGCAGGCAGGCAGCGAAAATTGCAAGAACAATATATACCACACTAAAAAAAATGATAAGCGATGGTTACTATGCCATCTACCGCGGTGGAGAAACCAGAAAAGCTCATAGTAGCACAGAAAGAAAACAGAGTATCACGGAACGAAACCTTAAAATATTCTGAACGCCAGAAACAGAGCAATGTAACAAGGTGCACGATTCCGGCGATTAAATCCGGTGCTTACCAACGGATCCCGACGAACTCGGGACCTCCTTGTCCTTGGGCGCAACCGCTCTCGCCGCAGGCGCAGGAGCGGGCGCGGGCCCCTGACGGGAGCGTACTGGGCCGCGCCGCCGCCAACTCCACGACCTCTCCCCGCACCCGGCGCCGGCGCCCCGCGTTGCCGCCACGGCCGCCGCCGCCGCCGCCGCCGCCGGACCCGTACGCCTGGCCGCCGCCTGCGCCGGGGCCGCGACCTCCGCGGCCGCCTCCGCCTCCGCGAGGCCCTTGGTGATAGCCACCGCCTCCACGGCTCCCGCCGTAGCCTCCTCCGTCGTGCCCGTACCCCCCCTCCTCCTCCGCCGCCGTACTCGCTTCCGCGGGACCCATACCCGCCTCCGCCTCCGCCGCCGTAGTCGCCTCCGCGGGGCCCGTATCCGCCTCCGTGCTCCCGCCCGTACCCGCCGCCATCTCCGCGTCCTCCACCTCCTCCGCCGCCTCCACGGCCCCGCCCGCGGCCGCGGCCGCGCCCGCCTCCGCGCTCGTACTCCATCGCAGGCGTGGATGGAACGACGAAGGATCGATCAAGCGCCGAGGGTTTCAGTTCCTCGCTCCCTTCCCCCGCCGGAGTGTTCTTCGCTTCGCTAAAAAAGCGCAGATGAGATGATGTTGTCGAGGGGCCAGGTTACACACTTTAAATACTGTTGGGCATGGGCGGGCCGCGGAAATCTGGCAGAAGTGGCCGTAATGACGGTTTTGCCCCCTGGTTTTGCGCAAGGCGGAGCGTCGTGGGTGGTGGGTGGAAGCTGGAGGGGCAGAAACGGAAGTTTGTGAACGCAGGTCAACACAAGTCAAGTCCCTGTGGATATACGTATTCTAATACTAGTAGTACTAGGAAACATGGAAAAGAATTTCTTTTGGATGGAAGGCACACGTAATCCATATTCTTTTTCTTTTCTAAAATCTATCTAAAAAGATGGCGTAATAATCGATATTCTGAATTCGAGTAAAACTTCTGGAAATTACGTGGAAGTTGCCCTTCGTGTGAGGCGGAGGAGACTGGGGAGTCGAGTCGTGCCATGGCGCGGCCTGCTTGTTCTGTTCAGACGGCCCTTGGTGTCGTGGCTAGTGGCACTAACTATTCGTCCGTAGTGCCTGACTGCGAATATCTTCACTAACCGTCTATACACAATCAAAAACAATGCGAAGAACATTGGCCTGGATGCCTAGACAAGTACGTATATTTGCAACAATTTTATGTACAAGAAACAAGATCCGCACAAGGAACCGATGAAAACGATGTAAACGGTAGCCTTCAGCCTTCATCGCAATTTCTTCAATCAATAAGGCGTAATTTTGACTAAATGACGGAGTTCCCTGCTCCTCCTTGCCATGCACAAGTCACACATTCACATAGAGAAACACCTCTTTTTTTTTACTATCATTAATTCATTTGGTCAGTTTAATGCAAAACTACGATAACAACAATTTCTTCTGTTATAAATTATATAAGTTATTTTTTTTTTTATTTTAGCAATTTATCTAGATATACATTATCTTTAAATACACAATTTTTTTAATATAAAAAAATGCCAGAATAACTTATAGCTCGAAACGAAGCGAGTCAATAGTGTTTATGAAACTTTATGAGATCAAAAACTATTTAACTAAACTTTACCCCATCCGTTTCAGACTTTATTATTAAAAAACTTAGACTTTTTTTATAAATACGCTTTTCAAGTAAACTCTGTGAGACAGAGAGAGTGGCTTATTCCTCGTATCTTTGAGATGTGCAATCAGCCTATACAAGCTTATAGTGATAGTCAAAGCACGTCGACAATGGCAGCTCGACACGCATGCCATGGCTTTCCAGACAAGGGAGACCGGTCGCTTGTGGCTTGGCTTCCGTTAGCTTGTCGATGACAGCTTTTTGGGAACCGCAGCTTGTGCCAAAGAAAACCCTCGTCCACGAGGACGAAGGACCACGATGACCATCATGGCTACAGTACCGACGATGATGGCATGTCAAATCAGCAGCGTATTAGAGATGCTTTATCGGATCGGAAGAGGACGATCTGGTTCTCGACTACGCAGGCAGCAAGCAAAGAATCTTCCCAGTTTGTCCCTGGTCCTTCGGAGCGAAGGCATCCCTCGCGCGGGCGGGCTCGTCAAGCGGACGCAGGGGTACAACCGTCAAACCGGGCACGCGTACGAGTCTTCCGTGACAAGGAAGACCAAAGGAGCTGGACTGCAGAGGGGCCCACGCACGACCTGCGCCTCGGTGGGTCACCACTGGGATTGGGACTGGATCGCTGGGAAGTCTTTTGGAAACCGCCGGGTTCTAGAAACTTCTTTAGCTTACACGGCAAGCTGCTTGGGCCGTACCGTCCGTAGTTTTTTTAAGGGCCCGTACTATGTGGCTGGGGCCTGCGGTTGCCGCACCATGTAGGAGTATGTTATAGGCCCAGAAAATTTTGGCCCGTTCCGTAGAATGTTGGGCCACTTCCATATTGGGTGGGAGTTTTTCCGAAACAGCTGGACACGCACAACTTTCAGGAGACAAGCATTATGTACGATCCGTGCACCAAAAAGGGCCGGCCATATAGACGTCGCCGGGTTTACGGCCGTCCGATCGGGCGGTCGGACGGTCCAGATCTATCCTTTTCGGTCGTTTTGCAAAAAAAAAACCCTCGAGCTTTTCATAATAGAACCCGCCGTCCCCCTCCTCTCACAAAAAATTTTGCGGGTCCTCCTGTTTTTGCAAACGGCCCCGGTCCATTCAGGCCCCCCCCCATGGGTGGGCCTTTCCATTTTGCCCCCCCCGGTTTTCCCCCTTTTTGGCCAAAAATGGGGTTCGGTGGGCTGAATACGGCCCGAGGCTATTTTTCTATTTTACTGAATTTATTATTTATATAAACCGGCTGAAATTTTGTAAAAATCATAACAAAATAAATAAAAATCAGAAAAATGCCAAACCAAGTTTTTGAACTCCACACAATGAGCAATACAATCTAAACGCATAACATTGCATGCAAGAACCTAATTTTGTAAAAAATAGATATAGATTTGTCTCCCCCAAAAAAAAAAATTTAATGTTTTCAGTTTTTTTATTCAAATTGCTACAAAATTTTAAACTTATGTTACCTATACCCCATTAAAATAGGATCCATAATACAACATGTTCATTGCAAAATTAGGCTGTAAATTTTTGCCCATGTTTTAAAAGGGCTAATATGAAAATCAAATTGAATTCTCCCCATTCCAGAACCATTAAAATTTACAAACTTTTCATACCTTTCCCTCTTGAAACAAAACCAAAAACCCCCCTTCTTTTACAACCATGCGTAAATAATAATTTTCAATTAAAATAAAAAGGCCAATATTAAAAAAAAAAGAAAATGGCCATACATTGGCCATAAGCGGCAACGCTTGGCGCCATTTCTAGTTTAAACTAGTTTAGTCTCATTCGGTTAACCATTAAATTTGTTTTCCCCATAAATAAATTTGCGAGGTCCCGGGACGTTTTTGGAACCATAAACGTGTCCGCTTACGGAGCCTATAGGTTCATAAGGACGCCGCGTGTTTGTTAGTTCGTAGGTCTAGCCCCCAAAAAAAACCTGTGTATGTGGGGTTTTTCCCGTGCGTTCGGATACTCCCCCTTCTTAGAGTCCAGGCTCAAAAAAAAAAAAAGATTCAGGTTATACCTTACAGCATGCTTGGTCTAATTCCATACCAAATCCACGCCTTAGCAAAGTTCTACTAGCATTTTAGCCTCAAGTTGTATTTGGTCAGCTTTGCTTCTGCTGAAAATTTTTTGTTTTCTTTTCTTACATAACACTGTTTTTGGGTACTACATTTTTTTAGAATCTTAAACTGTACTTTCACCATTCGTCTCTTCCAAATCGATAGAAATAGGAAAATATTTTGAATACATTTCATATCCAAATTACTACGGGAAAAATGGTCTTTGCCGAGTGTCAATTTCTTTGCCAAGTGTCACACTCGACAAAGAAGCTCTTTTGCAAGAGTCAAAAAAAAAAAAAAAAAAAAAAAAAAAAGCTCTTTGCCGAAAAAAAAAAAAAGACACTCGGCAAAAAGCGCTTCTTTTTGCCGAAAAAAAAAAAGACACTCGGCAAAGAGCTTCTTTGCCGAGTGCTAAAAAAAAACACTCGGCAAAGAATCTTCTTTGCCGAGTGCCAAAAAGAAACACTCGGCAAAGAATTTTTTCAAAGCACATTTTAAGGCATAAATTAGTTCAAATGAAAAATTGTGATTTCAAAATATTCTTTGCCGAGTGCCAAAAAAAATGCACTCGGCAAAGAATATTTTGAAATTTTGAAAACGACCTCGGATGAAAAAACAATCTAAAATGAAAGTTGTAGATCTCGAAAAGTTATGAAACTTTATAGTTGACAACTTTTTGATTTGAGTTCAATTAGAGCCTCAAACAAACAATTTACATGCGGTTTGCTATAATATTTGAGGAAATAAAACGATAACTAGACACATGTGAGTGTGTAGTGCAAGTGGTAAAGGAGGAATCGCGTGAGGCGAAGGTCACGAGTTTGAATCCCACCGGCCGCGTTAGCCATGAAATTTACGTGAAAAATGCCGCTGGCCAATGGGTCCCTTCCTAGATTTAAATAATTTTTTTTGCTATTTATTTTTGGGTTTTTCGATTTTTTATTTTACCGAGTGTTGTTCTTTGCCAAGTGCCTTTTTCGGCTTTCGGCAAAGCCTTTGCCGAGTGCGGCACTCGACAAAGAACGCTTTGCCGTGAAGGGATATGCCGAGAGCTCTTTGCCGAGTGTAATTGCACTCGGCAAAGCACCTATCTGCCGTAGTGTAAACAACTTACACCTTTTTCTACACCAGATAGACTCGGCTGAACAACAACATGCCCTGACTGTCTTTTCCATCTCTGTTGATCAAACCTCTTTTGACATGTTATAGGATTATTAGGAGGTCTGGGTATTTTGGTTGTTACAGCTCAGATTAATTGTGGGACTGTTGGTGGAATTGCAAAGTGATTGCCTTCAGTTCGTTGCCTCCCCGCTGCAGCTTCTCCACGCCACACCCTGCGGCTTCTGAAGACCTGCCCAATAACCAAGGAAGGAGCATAGTGAACAGACAATGTCATCAGGAAATTACACCCCTTGTTTTTTCTCAAAGCTGGTAGAATTCTTAGCTCTCCAAAGTCTCCATGGCCGTGTTCGGCTGGAGAATAACTGGCTACTGCCAGCTGTGTGTACAGTGCCCGGCTGGTGTGTGTGTACAGTGCCGGGCTGAGTGGTATGGTAGCCTAATAATATAGCCAGAACAAGCGAACATATTGCTACTACGAGCAAGGCTAATAATATAGCGAGCTGCTAGCTGTATAGATCCTTGTAGCCTACCTCTTAGCCTACCAATATAATGGCTGCACCTTTATTATTAAGACTGTCTTGGTTTTTGTGTACAAACCGACTATAAACTTATAGTCTACTTCTCCTTTCTCTCTCTCTCTCTCCGACCTCACATAAACTTAAATGTTAGTCAACTTCATTTCGTTTGTATTTCAAATATTTCCCCTCTCTCCTAGGCCACCGTGATTTACAACAAACATCCAGTTATTTTTTCCACTAACATTTAATGCTCCATATATGGGGGTAAAAATTGATATGATACTGGAATATTTGAACAAGGCCTAAGTGCTAAGTCAACCACGTAGTAATAGTTTATTCCATTGGGAATAATACAAAAGTTGACCCAAATCCAATGCTAATCAAAAGAGTTAGGAAGACATACACATGTGCTATCAGACTCCATGGTCATAAAAGGCTAATATGACCATCAGACTCCATGCTAATCAAAAGCAGTTGGGCAGTCAAAAAAACACATGGTTAATACTATAGAACATTAGATGGTCATAAAAGCTAACTGTGTTTGGCATAATCCTGACTTATCATGGGAGAGGCAGGACCGCAGGAGTGACTTGAACTCTCGGGCCCTCGGACCTATATGACTAGATTTTTCTCAAATACGCATGAGATCTACATATAGATATCTTATCTAGAAAGCAATATAAGAAACCTTAACTATGTTCTTTACGTATATACTTGCAAACATATTTATAAAAAATGCATATTATACTCATATACTTGTCTACAAAAGCAATTATGTTTCGTGGCATCGTGATCTTATTAGGTCTTCTAGTCTATCTATCTATACCAACGAAATTCACTCTGACATGAAGGAAGATCATGTCGGACGCAGAGTGAGTACTAATATAATCATCACTCAATCCTCTGGTGGCGATGCATGTAATTACGCTTACTAATTACGCGTGAATCGCAAATGTGCGGTCCAGTTCAATCCGCCTCTCACCATCGCCTTTAGTTATTCCCTTGTTGAACGAACAAACGCGGGTCTCAAGAGCAAAGCAAACCAGCTTCGCGAACCATCTCTTCTTCTCCCTCCCACAAGCTCAGCTCCGCAACGGGAGGTCCGCTGGTCGGTCCAGCCCGCCATGGAATCGGCGACCATCCGCCAAGCAGCGGCGGGCCACGGAATCCAGCAAAGCAGCCCGCCCGCCCGCCCGCCTACCTACCCCGAGCGCCGAATCAAAAAGAAGCCTTTCTCCCCTCGCCGTCGCTGCTTGTTGGTGTCCTCGCGTACTCGCGGGGACGCGCGAATCGTCCGGCGCCCGCGATGGGACGCCGCCGAGGACAGTGGCGGAATCGCGCAACAGGTCCCCCGACAGCAACAGCATTCTGTCCTTTCCGTCGATTAGTTAACGTATGGTGCGTTGACAGAACGGGCCCCCGGCGGGGAAGAAGGAGCACTCGATCATGGCTTTCTTTGATTCTTTCTTCTTGCATTGGTCACACAGTGCACGCGCGCGCGCGGGGGTGGGGCAGACGGCATCACCATCGATGCGATCTGCCCGGGAAAAAAGACATGGAATGGCCGATTGGCCGGCTACGGCCGGCAGGCGCCAACGGCGCTCGCCTCGTGGCGTGGCGTGGCGGCGGCGGTGTTGGTCTATTCACGGTTCACATGACGCTGCAGCCGACCGCGTTGTCGTCGTTGAAGTAGTCTTGGTCGAAGCGGGACGGCTGCGGCCGGACCTGCGGCGGCCGCATCGGCATCATCATCGGCGGCGGGGGAGGGGGCATGCCGTAGTACCCGTAGTACGGCACCGCCGCGGGCGGTGGCGGGTAGTATGCCGGCATGTGCACCGGCACCGCCATCGCCGGCTCCCGCGCGGTGGTAGTGCTGCTGCACCTGCGGCTGTGGCGCCTGCGCGTGGTGGTGATCGGCGGCCACCGCCAAGGGCTTGCCGCCGAATGCGTCCTTGGGACCACCGCCAAGGTCTTCCTCGCTGGTCCACCCGGCCGCGGCGTCGTCCTTGGACGACGGCGCCTGCTTCTTCCCGCTGCCGTGGTCGCCATTGCCACCCTCGGCGCGCGCGGCGGCCTCGCGCGCGCACTTCTTGCACCCCTCATGCTTGCTCGGCGCCGCCTTCGCCGCCGCCTTGTCACCGGCGGCGCTCCAGCCGTCGTCTTTGCCCTTGCCCTTCTCCTCCGCCTGCGCCGGCGCCGCACTGTCGCCGACATCCTTCCTGCCGCCGCTGTCGTCGCGCTTCTTGCCTTGTTCAGAAGACACCGGCGCCGGAGGCAGCAGCTCGGCGATCTTGCCGACCTTGGCCAGCTTCTTCACCAGGACCTTGACGTCCACGTCGCCGACGACGGTCACCCGGTCGTGCGATGGCTGGATCTCCGTCCTCAGCACGCCTGCACGCCCATTGACGCACACACGTCACTCGTCAGCACTCAGCACCAGGCTTGTCATCTCAGCGAAAGAACAGAGCAGCACGGCCCCAAACGCGACAGAGAAACTTTTGGGCAGAGAACGAAGAAGAACGATCATGACCTTTCAGGCTCATCGCCTTCATCACCTTCCTCCTGCAGCCGTCGCAGCAGCTCACGTTCACCTTCAGGTCAATCCTCTGCACCCATGGAGCCAGCCATGTCAGTCGATCAATGGCAGCAGGCAATACGAGCATTAACGAGTCAAACAAAGTATGCAGGCGCCGGCCGAGCAAGCTAAAGCTTTGGTACGAACCTTGAGCTCTTCTTCCCTAGCCATGGCGATGATGACTACGGCGCTGGAGCTCGCCGGAGAGACTGGCTCTGCGTGGGAGCTGAGCTGCTGCTGATCAGACCAGCTGACTGCTGCTTCTGCTGAGTTCTGATGCCTATAGCCGTTGCTGCCGCGCATCTATATATACACGGCCACATAGGCAGCTTTATTAGCAACTGATGGACCATTAGATACCCCAAACGTCCACGGTCCGTTGCTCGATTATATTCCGAGCTGTATTTACTTGCTTTATTTTAATCGATCGCCCTAGCTTAAGGGAAGAAGAGGTATATACTGGGACAACTCAAGCTCGTGTACTTGCAGACTTACAGTTGCAGCCGCTCACTCTTTTGTTTCTCTCTCTCTCTCTCTCTTTCTGTGATTGCGCCAGCATCATGGATTCATAGGTTGTTAATTATGTAATGACATGTTCTTTGGCCAGCTCTAACAATAATGATATAGAGCGAATGTTCTTTCCTGAATCCGTACATGCTCTTCTCAAATGAATGGGAAGAAGAATATAAAAATGCACCGCTTCTTCTGAAAGTTGTTAGTTAAACAAGTGTTCTAGGATCTATGCAGTTTCTGACTTCCTATCATATAGAGTCTGTTGCTCATGATGGTGCAGTGCTCTGTTTCTCACCATCCAAATCATATAATACATTTGAAAACGTTGCATGCCTCTCATATCTTCTCAGATCATATAGTACAGCTGAAAACTTGTCATGTTAACCGGAGAAAATAAAAACTGAAGTACCCATATGCATATTCAGAATTAACCGCATGCTGCAATTCCACAGATACCCTTATACCTGCTTCCTCTATTCCCATTATCGCCATTGCAAAAAAATTATATATATATATATTATATCTTTGTAATTGGCCAAATAAAATATCATAATCAGCTTCCTCGCATACAAGCAAGGTCTTTGAGACAGAAACTGAAGGCAAGAACTTTTTAGCTGTAATTGAAAACAGTAAGAAGTCAATCCAGCATCATTGACCTACGAAACAAACTAGAGCCTCACGTTTCAACCACATGAGGAAAAGAAAAGAAAAGAAAAGAAAAGCTGAAAGGCCTTCTCTTGTGGAACAACTGCAGCAACAACAAATATAGGGCATGCCAAGCCTCAAATTGGCTAACAATACGACTTGTGCCCTCGAGCTTTTGGAGCCAAATGCTGATATTGTCTATGCAAGTTCACCGAAGGGACAACAAGGCTTCAAACTCTGTGTGCAGGGATATGTTGATCAACAATGGCCCTTAATGTAGCTGAAGCTTCTCCATCTCCATGTTTATGCTCTGCAAAACATTTCAGGCAGCTTACCGCTGTCAGGAGGTACTTGCGCCAGAGCAAGGACGTCACATTAAGGGCTTGTTTGCTTGCTGTCCTGGAAAAAAAAAATGCCTGGCTCAAATAACATTATTGAAAACATGCCTAATTCAAACAGTATTATCAAGTGTTGGATTTCTAATGCTTGCGGTTGCATCAAGCTACCTGGCCTGCAGCTCCTAAGCTAGGCAGTAACCATTACCAAACACCCACTAAGTCAATGAATCTGACAATGGAAGTCCATGCAATGGTAACTGTACAAAGAATGAAAGAAATCAACTACAAGCAATAGTAGAATAAAATTTGGTCGATGTATGTGATTAGCTTAATTGAGGATTACATATGAGAAACTGTGACTCAAATTGTAATGGTAGGTCTACTCGATATTTGCATAATTACAATTATATGATAAACCATAAGGATATTCAGAGACAAATAATTCTTAAATTGAATGTATGGTGACCAGCCATTACTGTATTGTGCATTTGATTTTGTGACATGTATGCAATGCAAACTATTTTGTTCTTTTTAAAATATGTAACAATGTGAATGCGTTAAAAGATTATACTACACAAATGTAGCCGCTCAATTGCACGGACCAACTTGCCAGTTAATAATGGAATTATATGACATGAAGAGAAAAAAAGGAAACGTTACGCGAATATCATGCATTTCGTACAAATTTAATTAATAGTGCAACATGAAGGATCCTATTATGAATTCCTACATGTTCTTTTTAAATTTGGAAGCTGCACAGATTCTGAAGCAATGAAGTTCAAATGCAAGCTGACAAGCTTGTCACATAAGTTGCCATTGCAAATGCCCCAAGCTGTACTAGGATCTCTCTGCAGTTCATCATACAACTGACCACACATGGATGGATCTTTCGTCTATGGCTCATTTATCACCATCCATTTCATATACAGCTCAAAACATTTCATAACCACAATTAGCGAACGGCACTGAATAAGTAGCCTCGTCATGCATGTCACAAAGTACGTACTAGTATACAGCAAAAAGGGGAACACAATATGCCGACGATCTGGTAGGACTATACATGTAGCCATACCCCCAAAGTGTCGATCTGGGGACGGGCACAAGTGCACAGCACAGGCTTTTAGTCCATGATTAACTACAGCCAGGCGCACAAATACCCGAACAAACCACCGTGATTAGTTTAATCTAAAGCATTAGCTCACAATTGTACCAATGGCGAAAGCAGAAGCCCATCTGTATGGTGACGCCTGAGCATTCTAAGTGCCTCACAGTCTAGCATAGGTAGGAATAAAGCAGCTGCGGGCTGCGGCCAATAAACAAGATGGGATGGACATTATGCATGTTGCAGAGACCATTCCTTTTCACTTTCAGGCTATCAGGCTTGTCATTGCGCGTCCTCGGTTCATGCGTTAAACCTGCAAAAGGAGAAGTCCACTGGTGCATAAGAAAGATGAATTGAATGGAATCGCTGAAAAGGCGTTGGTAAGGAATACAGGATATTCGGGGATCACCTTTCAATGAATACTTAAACCAGATCTTCAACTCAGTTTTAAATTCCGATCGATCATGATTTAGCTATGGTACTTATATTATAGTACAAACCATGCATTTGCTGCTCCCTGAGCAATACCACAGGGCTAAGACTAAGAGCCCCACCATCACAGCATGACTGGAAAGTGGTACCTTTGGTTGGAATCTATACTCTGGACAAGAACTGCAGGGTAGAAGTAGGAACTGCAGTGTGCAGGGTAGAAGTAGAAGCGTAGAACATTGCTGTTATGCAGCCATCCGAGCTTCCTCAGAGTCCGGGATGACAATGTCAGTCCTCATCATGGGCCGATACTCGTCAGGTATTTCAGCCCCCGCCTGCACACACAGTTCTACGACAGCTGGAGCTTTGCCGTAGAAACTCCTGAGAGAGGATCTGAGAGGAGGGCCACTGGGGTCAGGGACATGCCACACGTAGTTGGGAGGAATGACCTCATCAACCACTGCGTCCTGCCACCCATGCTTGCCATCCCGCCACTGGTGCTTGAAAGCCCCACAGAGCTTCACATTGTGGCCCCATGGACCGACATGGACCTCAGAGCAGTACCCACATGCTTTCACAGTGTACTTGCTCATCAGCTGCTTGACGCCTCGCCGGACATTGAGGTATGCTTTCAGTGTCCTCTCGGCAAGCTCTTGCACATTTGATGGTGAAGGTGACTGGCCTTGTTGGTTGCTGAATGTGTCGAGCTCAGCAAGTAGAGATACGCAGTCTTCTGACCGGTGTGGCTTAGGCTCGTCAACAAACTCACCGCGGTCAATCACCTTCTTGCCTATCATCCGGACAGGACAAGTCCGCCGCCTCGAGGGATACTGTGGTAAATCGACACCAGCCTGAATGCATAGCTCAACAATTGCTGGAATCCTGTCATAATCAAACCTGGTATCATGCTTGACTCTCCGTCCAAATGGGTCAAAAAGATGATAAGACTCGATTGGGATGAGGACATCATTGATGGAACCTCTGGCCCAAGAGTGATGACTGTTCCTACGCTGGCTTCCTGAACCGTAGCAATCTTGGATCTGGTGTCCAACTGGACCAACATGGACTTGAGGGCACTTTCTGCAAAATCACCAGCCAGCAACAGAAGTTCAGAATACTTGGCAAATCCTTGCAGACAATGCTGATTCCATGCATGCCTATGTAAGTGTCTTCAGTACTGCACTTTTTTTTTTTTTGGGTGATTTATGATGCATATGGACGCACGCTGCACGCACACACAACACCATAACACTACTGATTATAATAACAGCTGCTGATATACTGAAGCATTTTTTTTAGTTACCTGCAGCCATAAACTGTAACAACATTCAGAAGTTGAGACAGCCCTTTGATGAGCACTTTCCAGTTATCAAGGACTTCATGAGCAACTGGAACAAGCTCTGGCACAAGCAAACCATTCTTTGGGGGTTCAAGAGGCTTCTCTATCCGCATTTGTGCAAGTCTCTTATCTCGCCGAGAAGCTTGCACCATCTTTTTAATTGGAACAGGAAAGGGTTTCTTTTTGTTTTTTGGATGTAATTCAGGAAGATCGACGTTCTGTGGTTGTTGCTCATACTTCTCTTGCTTCTTTCTAGAAGTACCAGGAGAGTACTCGCACCATGTCTTTGTAAGCTTCCAGCCAATTCGTTGTGGTTGGAATCCTACCTGAACATGTAAAACAAAAAAGGATAGGTGAAAAAGACATATATATTGAGACCATTCCACAAAACCCCAAAGACTGAGAGATCGACAAATTATTTCTGAATACTATCTGCCATGCATAGTAGTCATAACTAGTGCAAGCTAAATGAGGAACTCATAAAAGCAAATTCCCTCGTGCCCTTGTCAAAAATGACACTGCAACAAGCATTGAAACACAATACATCAACAATGTAAAATGGCTACATAACTGCCTGAGCTGTTTATCTTGCTAGCCAGTTGGAGAGAGTTTTCAGGTAAAGGCAAACGATCATTCAGCAGACCATAATAAAAAATAAGGAAGATCATGGGCATACTACTGATGTCAAACTGTATATGACAGATATTGACAGAGTATTTCACTGCAACGAACTACACAAAATAAATGGAATAGCTTCCTTTTGATCACCTAGAAAGACTATGCCACAATTTGTGCTAAATGTTAACCTACATGCAGTTTCAGGCTTGTTCTTTTTTGAGTGTTCAAGTAAAGCATTCATCAACTGAATGAAACTAACTGCAAAGCTTGGGCATGAATTGGGTACCTTCACTGTCTCGTTTGTTCTAGTTCTGCTGACACCAATGGAATTGAAGGAAACACCTAAATTAACGATCAAAAGGTAAATGTAAGAAGGTGGCAACACACGATTCGAACTGCCATGGATACTAAAATGCCGAGACGGTAATGGAACCTACTGTTCACAATCTCCATTGCAATAGCTCGAGTCCCCCAAAAGGTTCAGGGGCTAAGATTATTCTTCGCCGAAGAATGTAACCCCCATGTGCAGTGGTGGGCCCCGGATTTTTATCTTGGATATTCAAAATGTGAAAGTAAGTCAACTTTTTTTTTTTTTACAACATAAACTCCTAATGCCTAATATTTGCCATATATATAACACCACACAGTTCTAATTGTATAATGAGATTGTATAATATATAGCACATATTTCAGTATGATTTCATGAATTCATAGAATTTTAGCATAACTTGAAATCGTTTAACAATTATTAGTATAAAGAAGTGCCAATGAATTTGGGGTAAATTAGATCAGAGGACTGTAAATTAGGGACTAATTAACTTGCAGACAAAATCAGTCTATTCTCATAATTTTACAAGTGATTCACCAAGCATCCAAGAGACTAAATCTAAACTTACAAATGGCAAGAAGCAAAGAAGTTCTCCAGTCCCCGTTGGCCGTCGGGCGTGCTGACCGCTCGGCTGCTCGGAGGACGGGGACTCAGACCGTCTTGAGCAGACGGCCGGGCGCCAACTCTCTTGTCGAGGTCGGACAGGGGCTGGTTGCCTACCGCCGGCAGCCGGACTCCGCTACCCAGCCGCGCGCCTGCGCCGCCGCTCGCTGTCACCGGTCGCCGGTCGTTCCGTTAGCCGGGTTGCCGCCAACTGTGAAGAGTGTGAGACCGCGAGGTAGGGGATGAGAATTGAGAAGGGGCTAAAATATCCTCCCCTTACATGACATTGGGTCTTTACGGGCCCCTTTTGGTCGGAGCCTCAGAGGTTAATTGGGCCGTAGGATTTGGCCCTGTATGGGATGTTTATTCGGACTACAGATTTCCCAAAAAAAAAGTAATAAAAAAAACCTGAAATCTGAGCTAGTCTTAGAAGATTTGTAAATTTTTCACTTGAAAATCATGAAACCACCTTTAGTTTTTAAATCACTCATGTTCGAACATGATTTAAAATTTGAAACTGGATTTAAATTAGATCAAATTTCAGGATTTTTATTAGGCTCTAATTATTTGAATTTTTTAGATACCGTGAGCATCTATTAGAAAATAACCATCCAAAAGGAGTCCACAGAAGATTCAAGTAATTCTAATTTAGACACCCTAATATAGAATACGATTCATAAAAACAAAACATGGAAGTGGTTTTATAATTTTCCATTCTAAAACAAATTTTCTAAGATTAAACCATATAGGAAAAAATATCAGAACTTTTTGAAAACAAATAAGATGGATGCATCAACAAACGGTTTTGAAAGTCGAAGTGAACAAAAAATTCTGTTTATAAATGAGGAGAAAAAACAAATGACCACAAAAAATCAAGAGGGATAAAATGAACTTTTCCTCAACCATGTCAGGAGGAGGTCTGCCACTAGTTGAACTGGCTAGATAATATATACGGACCAAAAAGTCAACAAAACCAAATGGGACAGTTACACGTGCATGTTTTTTCTTTCTTTTTTTTTGTTTGAGGAGATCTTATATTATATTTTTCATGTGGCCATTTGTCTTTTATTTGATTTGATTCTCAGTTCAAAGAGGAAAAGATAACCCTTCGATTTGGGAGCATTTTGATACATATGGGCCACCATAAAAGCTTAATTTGCAACCTTTGAAACACGGTAAAGTTTCATAAATCCTACATTTTCTTGTAAAAATGAATTAGTTTCTATAAATGTTTTGCATGATTTTTATGAAACATCATGTTTTTCCCATAGGCCCTACTTGTCTCCGTCCCAAAATAAGTGTCGTTTTCGGTTTTTTTGTGCCATAAGTTTGACTCGATTTATAGAAAATATGTATAATATTTATATATTCAAATAAATTTATTAAAAAACTAGATTTAAATTTCTTTTTCGATGATACTAATTGATAGTATTTATTATTTATAAAAAATCCTGGTAGTTATTTTTTGAGAAGCGAAAACGATACTTATTTCAGAACAGATGGAGTAAGATACTATTACTGTAAAACAAAGCTTTGAATGTTAGGGATGCATCAGTCACCAATGTTGACCCTCGGAAGAGACGTCGAGAGTAGACTGGCCTGATTGATGGATCATGTCAGTTTCGAATCAGGGATCAAAAATCTTCAGCCCAAGTCTAATCGATGCACAGGCAGGTGGGCTAGGACGCGTCAGGCTATTTCTTGATTTTCTTATATGGGGTCAGTTTCGGGGGATTATGCCGGGTAATGGATTGAAAATTATTGGTGCTGGTCTAGCTAGTCCGAGAGATCATATACATGTTTATAACTAAACATATATCATATAAATAACGAATAAAAATAAAAAATCTGGGCTCGGAACACCAATAAGCCTTTCACGGACCTAACCGAGAACCTGGTTCGTTTGAATTGAACTTTGGGGGCTTGCGTGGTAGCGTGTCAAAGGAAATAGTGGAGCAGTTTTTGAAAGGGTGGTAACTGATGAACCCTAATAAGCTACTAGCAGTAACCGTAGGAGCGTCCAGATGGAAAAGACAAACAGGCGCGTTGCGTGCCTTTAATTTGCTCAGTCGTCACTAACGCGATTGAAGCCGCGTGCATTCACGGATGGATATGGATGCTTAGTGGTTAAGGATGTGTACTAGTAGTAGACATGCTATGCTTTGTTGAGCCGAATTTATCAGCCGTTCGTATTTTTCTCTCACAACAAACTAGTCGGCTTATGTGATCAGCTGAACATACCGATGATTGATCGACGAGTTGAAGCAGTAATTATTTTTGTTTCCTCAACGATGAACCGTAACGAGGACGCAAGACAGTATGTAGCTAGCTCTTCCTTGGCGCGGCATTATATATATTTTTTTGATGGAAGCGGCATTATATTGAATTTAGTGACCGTCCATCTTTGAAAAATTAAAAGATGGTGGTGCTTGTTGGACTCCGGGCAGGCAATAAAGCTGAAACCGATGCCCGCCTCCGATCCGCAGCAGCGCAACTGAATGCGCGTGTTGTTTGTGTGGACCGTGGAAGACCAACCAGGGCCTGGTAGGCTAGCAATACACAAGAGGACAGTCCACCACTACACTCTACGCTCATCCTGGCAGCAGGCAGCATATGCGACTGCCGCCTCTAAGAATATCCTTTTTCTTTTTCTCAAGCAAATATATTTGAACGACGCAGAACGTGTAGATTTATATGCTATCTAAACGACTTACATACGGTTTAGAGATTTATGCAACGATTGAGTCATTTGTGCCAATCGGACTCAGTATGTACACCATGCATGGCTAGACGCACGTTTTAGAAAATGTCGTAGTCTCATGTTTGGGTTTAGATTGTAACCAGCTTTTGGAGTACAAACGCGATTTTATTTGTGTTGAATTTGGATTTAAAAGCTGAGGAAGAATGATGTACGGTAGGATCATGCATGTCGTTGTATGAACTTTTTTTTTTTTTCAATTGTGTAGCAAAGCTCCTGTCCTTTCATTCAAAAAAATATACGTTGGGATGAACGAAAGACTGAGGAAATATTTTTTTTTCATATTTTAATATTAGAGATACATCATTAGATACTATGGATATAGAGATATATAGAGATATAGATGTAGATATCTATATTATTATTATATTTTTAAGTAGTTTTTTTATGGTTTTCAATTTTCAAAACAAGGCGCCTCTCTGAATCTGAACGCCCCACACTACTAGTCACGCGCGCGTCGTCTGCGTCCGTTGCTCTCCTTGAACTCAACGCGCCTAAGCAAAAATTTTAGCGGCGGCGGCTTCAGCAGGTCGCCACTAGCAAAACCGTGACGCGGTTTGCAGCTCGGGCGCCGCGCCGTGGCTATAAAAGCACCTCGGCCTCTGACTCCATCCGCCATCCTTGCCTCCTTGTCGATCATCGCCTCCTGCTCCGCTCAGCTTCCCACCCCACCTGCGTTGCATCGATCGCCGATCCAGCTCCGACGACCGGCCGGCCATGAGCTACCAGGCTCCTCCTCCCGGCACCGCAGGTACGTGCTTGTGATGATAGGCACGAGGTTTGTTCAAGCCTCATCAAGATTCAATTTTTATTCATTATCCCAGCTCTGATCGGTTTGCTTTGTTGGTTGTGCAGCCTACCCGCCGCCGGGCCAGCAGGCGTACCCGCCGCCGGGCGAGGGCTACCCTCCGCCGGCCTACGGCGCGCCGCCACCCATGGCCGCCGGCGGGTACCCGCCCCCGCCGCCTCCACAGCAGCAGGACAACAAGGGCGGCGGCAACGACGGCTTCTTGAAAGGATGGTAAGGATCTATCAACCTCGTCTACTACCACTTCAACGTTTCCTTTCCTTGCAAAACGTTTTTCATTCGTCGCTTCTGATTCTGATAACGTCTCTGATTCTGATCTGTTCTTCTTCTCCGTTTGTGCCTCCGCCGATCTGCAGCTTGGCCGCGCTCTGCTGCTGCTGCATGCTCGACATGTGCTTCTAGACTGAGTTGTTATCGTCTGGGATCGATGGGGATGGCGCCGCGTCCAGATCCATCCATCCTGCAGTCAGGCGAATGCAAGGAGCTGTTTTTTTGAATCATGATGCATGATGATACATGCTTCTTCTTTGTTTAATTTCCATTTCCATCCTGTATATGTTTTCCCGTGCTATGAATTTGTGATCATGGACTTCACTAGCTAGTTAACCCCAGCGGGGATTTTCTGGTGTTCATGTGCGTGTGTTCTTGAGCCCTGAAAACATTTCCGATCAGATTTGTATTTGTACTCGGTTTGCTTCTTTATTATTGCCGTACTCTTGAATCCTCATCGTCGTCTCGTTTGCTGACTATCTGCATGGCCCGGGTATGTGGGTGGTTGGTGGATGGCTGTTGATTTCTCAGCGTCCAGTTGGGCAAAACAAGAGTGTAATCGTACCAGACTGTCATCAAGTCCAAAGCACAGAAAGTCATCAAGTCCAAAACAAAGAAAGACCGGGCAAACCTGACAGATAACAGGCGACTAAATCTATTGGACAAAGCTGGCATTTTCTGCATATTGTTTTGCAACACAATTGACCCTTACGGCTGAAGAAATGACAGGCGCCGAATATGCTGCACGCCCAAACAAAATGCATAGGTATATCCAGCAGAGCATATTTAAAAAATCTTTTTTATTTACCACATCCCATTCACAGAACAGATATATTTATTATACGAGCTAAAAAAATTTTTTATTTACCATCCCATTCACAGAACAGATATATTTATTGTTAACAAAAAAAAGCTAAAAGTGTGTAAAAAAATACACGCATTTATAATAAGCAAATTAATTTTCTTTGCGAGAAGAGTTGTAGTCAAACACGACTTTCCTCTTTTCCCTTTGTATTCGTCGTAACCAGCACCAAAGGCCATTGAACGCTACGTCCACTGTTTGACTGAATTTGCAAGAGTCACCTAATACACCACACAAAGTAGCCAAGAACTTGCTAAGCGGGCAAGACACGCTAATCTCTCAAGCCTTGTCTTTTCTCCCGTGAAGCACTTGTACACTCCGAATTGTAATGTGCAGAGCACTCCAAATTCTCCAATGTGGACAGCTCTGCCCCACATATGTAATGTGCCTTCAAAGTAATGAAATCCTTTACCATTTTTTATTTAAAAGAGAAAACAGGATCTGTGTTTTTCGGTTCTGAACATTTATAATAGGGTCTGCTTGGATTGAAGGATTGTAAAACACAAGAATAGAAAAAACTACAGGAATCAGGTAGGTGCTAGTGGCAAAACTGAGGAAAGAAAAAACGTAGGAAACATACAAAGAGCCGGTGTTTGGATCAGAGGATTTTAAAAGGGACGCAATTCTTTGCACTTCCACAGGGATGCCATTGAGGCATGCATGGTAACACACACGCAGCGTGTGCTTCTGCCTTGGTCTTCGTGAAGGAAATATCCAAAAGAGCCTTGTGTGGATGCTTTTTTCATCCATTTTGCACATGGAAGCAAAGCCCTTTCTAAAGAAAGGAAATCACAATTCCTTTGTTCCAAACACCAAAACAATAAACCTTTCCATAGGAAATATATACCTCCATAATTCCTTTGGAATTCCTCCAATCCAAATACTTACAAGCAGTGTGAACATTTCCAGTTTGAACACAGATTCCCTAAAGAGGTCATAGCCATATGTACAACAATTTTACAGTGCGTGCCCAGAGGTTTTAGCTGGTACACAACCAACGTTGTTCCTACGGCTTATCCACCATGGCTGACACCCACAGCCCTAACTTCCACATGCTGCCGCCCCTTTTTCTCCGGGTGAACGACCACGGTGGCCTGTGCCTCCTCCAGTGCTCCCTCCTTGCCCTCCCGACTTGTGGTCAGTGTGCTGACCATAGGAGGAAGCTCACCTGGCCTCATAGACTTGCCGTCGCTCGGGGATATGATCTCCCAGTCCTCTGTAACTGACGTGACATCCCCATGTTTCTCACAATGCTTCTCGATGTCGTAGAGTGTTGGGAGTATAACATAGTCATTCAGCGGGTCATAGAATGGGTCAGGTTCTCCGGCGTGCAGCCAGTGCTGGACGATCCGAAACACATGGCGGCTGCAGATGATTCCCCGGTGGTCAGCAGCAACCCCAACTCTTGCCACAGCATTAAATCCATCTGCCTGCAAAAATGAAAAATAAAACATTTCCCCTGATTTTTCTCAACAGAGCTTTGCCTCAAATCCCTAAATGATAAAGCTAAACACCAATAATGTTAGACCTTTGCTGATTCTGTGGGAACAGATCCGTCACCATCAACATATACGTATTTTCCCTGAAAAAAGGGGACAGAAAACAGGGTTCAGATCATCAGACAAATAAAGTGGGGACTCATTGTTCAGTGCACCACGAATCACAGAAAATGAAATCACAAAAGGCAACAATAACCAATAGAACTAACCTGAGCATATAAGAGGTGACTAAGATTTGAAACCGGATGCTTTTCACTGCCATAGCTGCCAAAGACAAGCATATATTAGTAAATTAAGGCAATACTGCTCATCTAATATGCGAACATCCTGTCTAGCAGCCATCCTACACTGATGGTGTTTATCATATTCATGCTTTAGTGCGTAATCCTTGACAACATAAATCCCTATCTTCAAGCTACGGTTTTACAATTATTTTCAATTCTTGAGTTGAGTATAAATGAAAACACATGTTTATCATTCATTTTAATTCATGGCGATAAAACAAGTGTCGTGACATTATTGCCATGCTATAATCTGAGACATTCATGGCTCGAGTTTATGAGCCATTTATGAACAGCAATAAATCAACCTAATATCAATGGAAAACTGAAAAGTAAAAATCAGTATCCAGATGAGAATGTACCAGACAGTATGTGGAGTATCATAATCAATCCCATAAATGTTGTAGAATTTCACTGATTCAGGAAGCTTTGTATTGCATAAAAGATCATAAGTTTCCTTTGCCCAATTCAATATATCCAAATTAAGGGGCACCGGAATATGCATGCCATCAGCAATGATCTGCCATTGCAATTTAATTGTCAGAAAGAATGAACATCCGGGTAAGCTGAGTACACCAATAATTTGAATGCGAATGGCACACCTCATTACTGGAAAGAGCCTTTTCAATCATCTTTATTGCTTCCTCAGGCTCATACGACTCTAACAGGGCACTTTTCTTGCCATCGTTATCCAAATTCTCTCTCCAAATCTGTAGCAGTGGGGTGTCTTTCCACTTGAAGTTAGGGTTTGCCAGCAACTCATAGATTGATGGGCACTCAAGAAGCTGAAGCAGAAAAACTTTTCAGTTCTAGAAGGCAAAATTATGGTGTCCACATGAACATACACAGGGGGTGGAATGCAAGGATATAAAAGCATACCAATTGCTGCATACACCATTTGGAAATAAAGAATCTTGATTCCCATCCTTCGACGAAAGACATTCCATTCAGCAGACTAGTAGTTATGTACCCAGGGGCACCTGCAGCAGGTTGTTTTTATCAAGTAAAATTTACTAGCAGCCTAGGAGAGATGTTTATGGTAACATGTTGAGCAAGGAAGATCACAAAATGAGCATGTATGGAATAAATGATGTTTAAAAGATAAAAGGGCCAAATCATGTGTCTTTCTAGGAATCAATGGAAAAAAAGGCAACACAATACTGAATACTCAACAGCTCTTACAAAACACTTAATATACAAGTGAGATTTTCAGTCATTAATACTACTAGGCAGAGGTTAGACATCCAGCAGCTATTTCAAATATGCTCTATGTTGAACAACATTAATTAATATAAATGGTACTCAGGCAAGTGATACCTTGGAATGGTGCAGCAATTGCAATCCAACTCTTGACATATTTTTCAAATACCTATAGAAGGAAAATAACATTATTCAGAAGGCAGTGCAGCTGCGCAGGATGTATACATGGCAAATCTCAACCAAAGATAAAAAATACACGAAGAAGTACTAACGTCACTGTGCAGAGAGATGAAACATTTCACAAGTAATCCCCCCATTGAATGAGTAATGAGATTGATCTTTTTTCCACCAGAAGCTGTGTAAACTGACTCCAGCTTTTTGGAAAATCTGTCAAGTGTCTCTGACAGCCTGAAGAAGAGAGTGGTATCAATAATGTATCAACAGAGAATAAAAAGATACCCACAATTGTGGTCATGAACTAAGAAAACAGTGAATCAACAACAACAAAGTGCTAGATTTACCTGTTGCTTTGACGGAAATCGTAGCCAAATCCAAAGAGAGTTTTCCCTTCTTGATATCCCCATTTAATCATTTCCACAATCATGTCATGATAGTAGTACACAGTGTCATCGCCAATTATCTACAAAACCAAGATAGAGTGAATCATGAGATCAAAGAGCCACTGCAGTTTGTGCACTTCATTGGGGCTTGGATAAAATTCATAATCAAATGGCTTCAAAATCCTAGTCTCCAAGGTCACACTAACAAATCGGATTTTAGCCAACAAAAGAAATAGGCAAAAGAGAAAAACTTCAATGAATGATTATTATCACAAGAACCAAGAAGCACATGATGCCATGAGCTACGAAATTAAAAGTTGAACAAGATATTATACAAACATATACTTCTACAAGCTGCGATTGTTTGGTGTGAAACTTACACAAGTAACTTAACAAAAAAACAACAAATAGATGGAGTAATGTCTTACCATGTCTGGGTCTAACGTGTCAATGGCATACAGACCATATCTGTCTTCAGGGACGGTAATTCTTGTTTTCTCGTTAACAGAAACAGTTTTACCTGCTCCATTAGAATAAATAAATATCACATGACATGGAAACAGGAAAAAAACTAATAACAAAAGGGATGAAAACATGAATCGAAAAGGATCGGCAGAACTCAGCCTTATCAAGCCAAAGACTATAAATTAAATTTCCATATATTTGTTTCTGGCAATTGTCTCGTGAAGACCATACTACTTTAGTACACAAGTTTATGTCATTTTTTTTGTTCAATATTTCAACTTCATTTTTTTTTTCAAATCTTGTCGAATAAGTAAGTCTACATTTTTTTTTTTTTTTGAAAAAAATAAGTAAGTCAATGTGCTAGACTAATAGACAATTGAACATAAACTATAATTAATAATTCGTGAACAAGAGTATTGTTGGTACCAGTGGAGGCATCAAATTTGGACCAGAGCTTCTCTCTGAACTCATGCTCAGCAGCAAGGATGCGCACCCAAACCCTCTCCTTGTTTCCTTCCTCATCAACAGCTTCAAGGATGGAACCAGCAATACCAGGAACAAGTAACACTGGGTCAAGGGTGGGATCGACCAAGGGCACCTGCTCCTTCACAATCCGGAGCCAGAGCTCTATCGCCCGGATCAACTCCTCCAGTAGCGTCATGGTCACGGGAGCAGGTTGCGCCTTCCCAAGACGTCCCTATCCAAATTCAGCCCCCAAACAGGAGCCACCTGCGGCGACTAGGCGGGGCAATGGCCCGGAAAGATGGGCGATTTCAGCAGATTGCGGTGGAATCAAGGTGAGCGGAAGATGGAATCAGCTTGTGAATTGCATCGCCAGACGAACAGATGGGCAATTTCAGCAAGCTGTGAGGCACCGGCGCAGTTCTGGGCGAAATCAGAGCGCAAGCTGGGCCAATTGAACCAGAGGTAGCAAGCCGGTGCAGTCCAAGTCGGCTGCCGCGGCGAGTAATTTGCCAGAAAGCTCCAGCTCCCCGGATGAGAAGGAAAATAAAAGAACGCCGGCAACTCTGACACCCCCACCCCTCTGCTACAAGATGAACACCAACAGAGCCCCCCCGGTTGCTCCAGCTGAAGCGCCTCCGGACAAACTAGCTCCGATGGCGCGAACGAAGCCGCAAGGTTCGCCGCAGCCAATCGGGGGACGACGGCGCTGGAGCAGGGGACCGCGGCCGGAATCTAGTGGCGTTTATTCGCTTCCGGAATTGGGAGGTGGTCGGTCGGGTTCCGGCGCCGTAGGGGTTTCGATTTCCCGTCCCGTACTCTAACGCCGAACCGGAGGGAGGTACGCGAAGCAACCGAAGGCCACGAGGACCCGTCTCACCCTCGTTCCTCCTCTTTCACTGACACGGTACCCCACGTAATGCGGGGCCCAGGTTCCCGTGAAACTGACGCACGGAGATGGGGTGTAATCGTCCCAGAGAAGTCCTAATTTAAGTGGATGAAGTTACGTGGCGTGGCGACCCCTGCGTGTTGGACCAACATGAAAGTCAAAAGTTGCTTCTGATCTGGGGACTGAGCGTTAGCTCAGGTGGCCAGCACCTCCGATTGGGAGGCTGGCGGTCAGAGATCGAGCTCCCACGGGAGCTGATTTTCTGATTTTACCAAATTCGCTTGGACAGTTTAAATTCGTGGTGCCAAAAATGAATGCGACGCGTCCGTCGCCACACTCCGGTGATCTCGGGAAGGACGCGTTAGATGATATGATGCTTTTATACATAAGTGGTGTGAGTGCGGTGGTGTAAAATAAGTGGTGTGAGTTGTGCCCTAAACTCGACTTTGATGAGGCAGTCAAAAAAAAAGATCTGACAGAAAAAATAATAAAGGGAACAAGTGTAAACTAACTTACCGTGAAAAAATCATTTAGTGTAAACTAACTTTACCGTGAAAACTTCGTATAAATTACGGTAAAAAAGTCGCCTAAATTCACCAAAAAAATTTTTATAGATGATATGATGATACACAAACGTAGAAAAATATCTTGTCGAAACTCGACTACGTTTGTGAGATATAAAAATAGTAAATTTTAAATGCGGTTTGCACGAGATTTTATAGAAAGTTAATTTACGCTAGGGCCTTGTTCAGTTGGAATGAAAGTTGCAATTTTTTTCACTTTCTTTCCATCACATCAATTTCTACCCGCATGTATGGAGCACTAAATATAAGTAAAAAAATAACTAATTATACAGTTTAGTTGTAAATTACGAGATGAATCTTTTGAGCCTAGTTGGTGCACGATTGGACAATATTTGCCAAATACAAACGAAAGTGCTACAGGAATTCGAATGCAAGTTTTTTGCGAACTGAACAAGGCCTAGATACGTTCTCAATAATAAAATACCACTAGTAGTTGATGAGGGCTCCCGGAGGATCTTGTGATTAACAGGTACTAGTACCGTAGAATCGTGGTCCACCTGATCAAATGTTGACAGTACTCCCTCGTCAGGTCAAAAAAAGAGAGTACAATTTCAGGACAGTATTATGAGTTTGTTTGGATTCTTATAGGTATATATTTAGTGTAGTTGACTAAAATTGAGCACCAAGACATTAGATTAATTGTGGGGTCTAAAGTTCTATAAGATTGTCTAAACACGTATGTCAGTTGAAACCTCAAAAACTAAAGTGGTCTAGAGTTTACATGGGATCCAAATATAATATAAATTAAAGTATGCTAACTAACTAAATTTATACAAAAATACTAATACTTGTCGTACTAAACAAGTATATTTAGATTCGTTATGAAACATATGTTTTACATTATACAGATTTAGCATCACAAACATTAATATGTTAACATACATGTTTTTATCAAATCTAAGCATTTTAACTAAAGGTGTGGCTAAAATTGTATGGTTTTTTGGACGGTGAGAATACCATAGTCCATAGTCCCAATCCAGACTTACCAAGACACAGGGATATGTACTACATTTGTCCCAAAAAGAATATAGTCTTAGGTTTTAGATAAGCCATCAAGCTTTAGCTTTCTATAAAGCATATATGTTTTATCAAAAAAAATTTAAGCATTTAACTAAAAATGCAGCTAAAATTGCATGGTGTCGGGGACAGGGAGAATACGATAGTCCCAATCCAAACTCACATAGACACAGGGGAGCTAAAATTGCATTCTAATGATACTTATTCATTATCCTAAATGTTAATAAAATATAAATTTTGACAAACATAGAAATTATTTGACTCATCGAGAAAGTGCTTTTTGGGACGTATAGTGGTGCTATGACTGTGTTCTACAAATGAAAACAGCATTCCAAGAATACTTCAGAAAGTGAAAAAATAATGTTTCCAGTAGCTGATCTAGTGATCTTGAAACAAGTCCACCGATAATGGTAGGATACAAAAAGTGATAAAGACCACTTCATCAATCCCTGCATTGTTTTATCATGATAGGGGGATTCAGCATTGTGCATAACAAGTCTCATGAGCACAGCAAAACTGCAGGGGATACCGCCTAACATCCTACAAATGCTGAATCAAGTTGATAATGCTTGTGCCAGGAAGCTGCTGGCTTAAGCTACTGCTGCAGGTTCAGTTTGCTGAACCGCAGGTGACCACCTTCTTCGGACTAATATGACTCACTCCTCAATGTAGAGACGCTGTGAGAGCTTCACTTCTCCAGGTCAAGATCGGATTCTGTGTCTGTGCGAAGCCGCTTGGGCTCCCGGTCGCCTAGGTGCAGCGACATGGCGAGCTCTTCCTCCGACGGATTGTTCAGGTTTGCAATTTGCCTTGGAGCATCATGGTCATCGCGCACAGGGGACATGCCGACAAAGTTTGAGATGAACTGGCGCTCTTCCACATTGATCACAGCTGCCTCCTCCCCTTCAGTCCCAGAGGCCGAAACGTCGTGCCGAGGCAGCTGCTCAATTTTGATCCCCAAAGGCTCGAATCTCCTCTACCTTTTCTTCTGGGACAGCAATGGCTGCTGTCGACGACTCCCCAACAGCAGAGTTAGCTGCAGCCACCAACGCAAGCCTTTGCTGCTGCACGGCATCTTTTATTGAGGATAAATTCTGTCAGTTATCTGTCGTGGAACAAAAACAACAGAAGCATACAAATTCGATTTCGTAATAACAATAATTCTGGACATCACAGTGGATTTTCTGATATCTGAGAAGGGATGCAAAAATGAGTAAAACGCATATAACTGAAAACAAGGAAAATGACGAACCTTTGAGTGCTTCACTGGTTATGATAAGATCAAGTTCAAGACGATCTAGAAGTCGGCCAAGATCAACTCCACTGGTCCAATTTTCAGGGCCATGGTCACACCTAAGCTTTAGCCTCCCACGGTTTGCTGTGCCACCCCAGATTATCCCGATGGGACGTGGCTTCTCATTGTCCTGGCCAGTCAGGATAATAAGGCTTCCACTATCACCTTCTAGATCAAACGTTTGGCGGTTCTCACCGACAACAAGGAGGTCAGTGAAGAAGCTTATTCCCTTCTCATCATTGTACTCAAGGGCATAAGCCATCACAGTTCCAGTTGTGTGACCAGAACTTCTGCCTATTTTGCATACTTGCCTCCCTATGAGGCTATTAAGTGGACACTGCAGGTCTATAAACTTAACATCCCCAATGTCACCAACACCCCTAACTGTAGTTGTGACTGTGGAGATGTCGAAATCATGAGCAAATGGAATGAATGCCCCGTCGGCACGTACAAATGTCTCTGCAGGTTCATTAGAACATAGCATGTATGTTTGGGAATTAGAACATGGCATGTATGTTTGGGAGTTAGAACATTGTGTACATTATTTGGAATCATCAGGAGAAAAAGAAAATATAATTGTACTGCATGGTTAAGAGAGATTAAAGCTAAGGATTACTCCCTCCGGTGAAAAATAGTTGTCACATTTGCCTTTGCACGGTTTTGATTTTTATATTTGGCGACTAATTTATTCTAGAACATATTATAAAAATTCTTCAAATCATGTGATTTTGCAATATTTTTCAAATAAATTTGTTATTGATGTTTGTAGTTTTCAAGTTTCACCAGATCCTATCATAAACAACATGTATCTATGACCAGATGGAGTCTTCTATTTGTTCAGAGAAAAGTCGTAACTTATTTTTATTTTCTCAAAAAGAAAAAAAAAGACGTTGCTTTATTTGCAAGTGATAAACTGAAGAGCATGTTGTTGTTAATTTTGTTGAAAAAGTTAATATAGAATAAAAAATGGCAAACCTTGCTTGATATGAAAAGATCAAGCAATAGTGTCATCTCGTGAAAATTTAAATATACAGAAAATTAACCAAGCAATCAAAGCTGCCAGTACTACTTATTAATCTCCTATATTAACCGCATAACTTATAACTGCTCTACCTGGGTTTGTTCCAGCATAGATGCCATACCAAACATCATCCGTGATGAAAGATGTTGCCCTTTCAACAGCTCCAAGATAAACACCAGGCCCAAGGTTGGGTGGTAATGGGTGATACATCTTCTGGTTTGGGTAGTCCAAGTCAACCGCAACATGTCGGTTGGTAAGGAAACCTATCTGCTTGTTGCCAGTTCGCCGTTTTACAATGGCGCCCAAAGTTCCAAAAGTGTCCTGACTTGCAACCTGGAAGAGTGAAACAAGATGTGTAAGGAGAAAGTTTTCAAAAGCATGCCTTCGTGACATTGCATCGCTCCGAGAAGCCATATCAGATGCTTTTAAGTTATTCGAGTCTATTTTGTCAAAACCTAATGTGACATAAAAATTACGTGTTTCAGTTTTCAAAGTGAAGCAATGACTAGGGTAACTTAGACAATGGAATCAAAGTCTACATCTTCAACACCTAAAATATCCAGCTGTTTGAAGCAAATTTGTGTTGGGCTCCAGAGAACAACATTCAGTTGCAGACTTGCAGTATCTCAAATGACTTATGTGTTAGCTGCAATGCTATAGCAAAGATTTTACAGGGTAAACTAGTTCTAAAAGTTTATAAAAAGTTCAGAACATCCAGTTGGATGAACTGAACATTTGCAGGATTTAAAGCAGCTCCTTTAACCAGGCACCTGACATGGTAGGAATAACTGAAAAAATAACTGTCAGTCCGTAGCATAATCTTATCCATGCCGTGCAATTATGTGTCCCTTTGTACTAGTAAATCTTGAGAAGAATCTTGACAAAACTGAATGGTCCACTTACAAAGCAGTACAATTCTGTAGTACTAGTACATGGTTTTGCCCAATACAATCATTGTGCACCACTGCACGACTCCACATGGTAGCATGCTAGGCTTAATCCACATGATATATATTTTGAAAACCAATCAATGCAGAAAGAACAAAAGTGTACCTGAGAGCCAGAGCCAATACATTCATCACTGCCACACAACTTATCAACAAGCTCAGTGAACATTTGCTCTTTTGGAGTTTGAGCTGGTGCACCATAGTAGGAAAACTCAACAACATCAACATCACACCAAATACCTCCTGGACCCTGTCAATGATCCGACTAAGTGATAGCTATTCAGACCATGACAAAAAGAATTTCAAAGTACAAAAGTTCACTAGCATTGCTTGGGAGCATGACTAATCCAATCATCAAAAATACATATGAATTAAAGTTTCCCTACCTCAACAATGGCAGGAAGGCATTGGGTTGGATTAAGCCACTTCTTGTTAACTTTGCGAGCAACAAAGCAAAGAATTGCAGGGATATCTGTCAGAACCCCTTTCCTGATGCGAAAGCCAACTGCCGTTCCAAGGCTGAAGCAACGCAATATCTTGCTATGGAAAGCTCTTATAGTCATCAAGTCAAGCAAACTGTTTGCTTGCTGGCCCTTGGGCAACTTGCCTGACTTCGGGAGAAGTCCTTTCGAAAGGTTGGCAAAGTAGTTTGCACGCCCCTCGGCTGCACAATGCTGTAGGTTTGATGTTGGCCATAAGAAGTATGCCGCGCTGTTCTCTGTGTGTGTGCACCCAGAAGCAATTGGTTGCATTGATGGAGAACAAGGGAATGACTGTTGATGGTAGCAATGCCCCTCCGCATCAAGTGTCGATTCATCTGACTGTGCAAAGCCTGAAAGCTGCGCCCTCTCATCTGAAGGCCTCATTTTGCTGAACAGGTTGCCGAGGTATAATATGTAGGATAAGCTGTGACCCTAAAAATGAGAAGCAGCGAGTCAGAGAACATGATTTTCAGAGCAAATAACCAAGCTGTAAGGGGTGAAATGTCAGGAAAGACTCAGAAAAGCATGACATCCTGTGAGTGTCCTTCAAAGTTATAGGTTCAATGGATGGGGCAACTTTGATCAAAATAGCGAATATGTGAATAAACAGCTAGTTGTGGAGCAGCCTGTTATTCCTCAATCAGGAATAGATTCTGCAGGATAGCAAGGAGAGTCACGCAAACAAAGCAACCTGAATTTGGTGCCTGTGAATCGTGAAAGGTTACAGAATAGGTATGCGCTACCAATGAGCTGTACGAAGAATAAATAAATCCATCTGGATGGGGCGAGTGATATTCTGATATAGAAATAAAACAGATGAGAGGAATCTACAAAAGCCATGGCTCAGGTCTCCTCCCCTCTCTTGCTGTCAAAAGACAATGGTGACTTGACAATATGAAATCAGGGCCATGAGGGTTTAAGGGACGGCACAAATTCCCCCCTTTAATCACAGGATTGGGCATAAATCCACATGACAACTACTTGCAATGATTGTGTTATTTCGGGGAATAAGGTAGGGCGGGCCTACACAATTTTGGTAGCCGGCAGTGAAAATGAACTTGGGCTTGGGCAGGGGCATCACGTACTTTCTTGAAAGAGAAAAGCAGGAACAAAAGGCCCAAACAGCGCCATCAGGAATTGGTATGGAGTAGCCAAAAATCAACCACTTGTTGTAGCTAAGTCTGGAGTGCGGTGCGGCGACGAGCAATGCTCCTCCCATGGAATTCCCCCATACCTGAAAGGTTGCTGGAGGCAAGAAATGGCAAGCCATCGATCTCCACAAGGAGGGGACCTCTCTCGCTTTCCATCGCGTTCGACACCCAAAGCAGATTACCATCAACGCTCACGCTTTTCTATCTATCTATAGTAAAAAAAAAAAAAAGAAAGAAAACGAGCAAACAGCCGATGCATTACAATCGAACTCAAAAGGGGGAAAGCGGGCTATACTAAAAAGGCGAAAGAAGATAAACCCCGCCTGCCTGTTGCTCTACTCTCCCAAACATACCAACAAGCAGCATCAACTACCTTCCCCACTGTTTGGGTATGAAAAGGGGAGGAAAACAGAGGGGCCTCGAACAGATGAACCAACCACCGGTAGAACGAGGACGAAAGCTCTCACGAATGCAGCCATGGCTCAACCAAAAAAAGAGCATAACGAGAAAAAAACGGCCTTTGAAACCAAGGAAGGGAAGAGAAGGCGCCGGCAAGATTGGCAAGATCCCGCCTTTCCTCCATTCCTGGGCTCACGGCCGGCGGGCAAGAGATCCGATCTCGGTAGGGATTTGAGGGGGGGACGAACAGGAGGAGAAATTCCATTTCCAGGCGCCCTGCTTACCTCGACGGGAGCAATGGCGGGCGGGCGGCCTCAGCAGTGCTCCTCTCCCGGTCGCCGCTGGGTATCCATAATTGGGAAATGGGGGCGGGAATCTCCACTGTTTATGGCGACGTCCAGTGGGCAAAAGCCGCCAGCTTTGCAGCCTTGCTGCACCGTAGCGCAGCAGCCAGAGCCCAGCGGCCTCCTCGGTCGGTCCAGCGGTCCCTTTATTACTGTTCGCCTGTGCGCCTGCGCTGTGTACGCACAGGCACAGCGGAAGGAGGACCAGCGAGCAGCGAGAGGGAAGAGGAGCAGGCGAAGAGGGGCGGAACCGGAGGGTGCGAAGGCAGGGGGGATCGGATGGAGGGAGGGAAGCTCCCGGGGCTAGGTGATCATGGTCGCTTGGTCAGAGATGAGACGAACAGCAGCTAACGCTGTTGCGCCCGTGTGATGTGTCGACCATGTTGGTCTCTGAGGTGTGGCTGCATAGTCGTCCATGTCCCCCGGAGAGACGGACGGCCCGGATCGCCCGCCGGGGGAGACACCGGCACGTGGCCCTCCGGCGTCCTCTGATCCCGCGGCGGGCTAGGGTTTGTGGGAGGAGACAACCTTTTTTTTGGCGTTGGCGATAAACTGATTTTTTAATTGATTATCTACCTACTAATGCACCAAGTTTTTAAGTTTTTTTCTACATCCACACGCGAAAAATGAAATCCCCTCCATCCACCCAAAGAAATTGAACCTTTAAAACTAACATCATCAAAACGAACCGTTCGGATCTATTCTAATCTTTTTTCTCTCCTTGTTCATTCGCCCGTGTGATCAAAAAGTGTCACACCTCCTCATCCTCCCCACCGAGCGAAATCCAGCGGCGGCGCTGTTCACGGGCGAGACTCACGAAAATTCACGCCCCCTACTGCTCGGCTTCGCTCCCTGTCGCCATCGCCGCACCCCGCTCAACGTTGCTCCCTGCCGCGATCGCCAGGCCCGTTGCTCCTTGTGCGAGCCTCCTGGTGATCGCCACACCCCCTGTCACTCACGGCGAGATCCACTCGTCCGAGTCCACGCCGTCGTGGTCGCTCTCGAAGATGAGCAGTCGGCGCGGGGCCGTCTCTTTCAATAGGGCCACCGCGGCCACGGCTCGGGTGCCCTCCGACGCAGGTGGCTCTGGATGATCAATGGTTAGAATTGGACGCAAGGAAACGAGGAACATCAGCCGCCGGACGGTGCAGATCAGGCGGCCACCGAGCGGGTGCGTGTTGGCAAGCAGGTGCGTGCAGTATGGTCAGCGAGTTCCTCGCAGATCTCCAGTGCTTCCCATTTTTCTTGCAGTGCTGAGCGAGGTCTTTTTGATGTAATTTGGTTTAGCTGTTAATTTTTGTCATACCTGCAATTAGTTCACGAGTGCTTTATTTATCAGTTGCAACAAGATTGAGGGTTCTGATATCTCTGCAAAAGTTAAAAAACAGTCTTGTAGGACGAGAAATGCATATAGAAGTATATGAAATTCATACAAAAAGAAAAATTCAAGGATGCAAACATTATGACTTTGCAATCTTTGCCACAGAAACGCTATCAAATAAAAAAAAAACCCTTCTCTGAACCTTGAACTCTCTGTACTGAATGCCATGCTACTATCAAATTAAAAAAAAAAAAAAACTTCTGAACCTTGAACTCTCTGTACTGAACGCCATGTTCCATTTACTAAACTGCTTCCGTTCTACCTTAGTAAAGTTTTAGTTTTTTAGTATTATCTCAAACTCATTATTTCTTTGCAGATCACTTTAGCATTTGGACTGAGGCATTATAAATGTTTCTAAATTATTATATGATACCCCTCATGTGTGTTCCAAGTTAATTTAGGGCCTAAGTATTTGAATGTAACTTTCAAACCTTTGGATCAATAAATGATCTCTTGTTTTGCATAGAATTGAATCAACCTACTAATTACCGGATTTTCTTTTCCTACATCCACACGCGAAAAACATTCGAGGAGCCTATTGTGTGAAAAACAACACAATTATAATGGACAACCTAGATTTAATTTAAATCATACTCATACACATCCGACAGCCCGGATCAAAAGTATCACACATCCTCCCTCCACTCTCAATTTACGCCAATCACACGACGAATTTTTCTTTCCTCTTGCCGCGGCTGATCGCGTGGCGAAAGGCGCTTTGTCGGATCGAGATCGCGCCGGCTCCATCCCTACAGCGCCTTGCCATGGCGGCTGCTCCTCGTTGGTGCGCCGGTGGGCCCTCGACGGTGGCCGGACTTGTGGGCGCACCAAGACGGTTAAAGATTCACCGAGGCGTGGTCTTCAACATTAGCCGCTGACCCCAAAATCGCTGGCTCCATCCCATGACCATGGACTGTCCCTCGCCGAATTGATTTCGACGGAACGCCCTCGCCGGATTGTGGTCGTGGTGGACGGATCGTGATCGACAAACGTGATCGTGAATTCGCTGCCCCGTGCCATGGCGAGCAATGGTTCTGGAGCGGCGCACGGGCCTCCTCAACGGAACGTGGCTGGATCGTGATCATCATCACGGCCGTGGTCGTCATCGCCAATTAGAGATCATGGCCGCCCTGCCGCTGCACCGTGAACAAGTTAGATGTCATACGTGCACGCCTATACCGTCTCCTCCAGTGAACTACGAAAACCATGAGCCGTCTCTTTCAGTGAAATATCATATTTTAATACATGAAAACGACATATCATATTTTAATATATTTGTGTTCATGTCTTTACCTCCTCCACTGCAACGTGTATAGCTGGCTTGAAAGATCATTGGTCCATCCCAAAGATAACACCGTTGCGTTAGCACGGGCATTATACTAGTATGGCTTAATAATTCCAAAGTACTACTGTCTATATCAACCAATAACTGAAAATCAGAAGGGTGGTGATGTCAGATTTTGATCCTACTATAAAATTAGCATGCTGATACTGCACTAAAGACTAAGGGCCTTTTAGAATGCGGTTTTTCTTCGGTCTTCTTTATTTCTTCTATGAAAATGAACTGATTCTTATGGGAATCCTACATTTATAGGAGATTTTAGTCGGTTCTACGTGTCAGATTGTTTCGTGGAACTTTAAAATTGTTATGTCAAAAGGCATATAAAGCTCATTGTTTCTAAAAAACCGAGGATGCGATCTGAATTAGTGATGTTCATGCCTCGATAGGTTATTTGGTTCATCGTCCACACAACATTGTCTGGCAAAGAGACGTTCGGTTTTGGTCACCTAGAGCTAAGATCATGGGCTTGGCCGATGATGTAACGGCTAGTGTGCTATCCAAACAAACTCTATGTAAAACATCAAACCATAATAGTATGTATCCTTGTTACATATATAAATGGAATGGAGCTGGAATAGCACCCTGGAACAACAAAATCAGCGACACCAAGAGTCCTCTAGGCAGAGTTTTGTGAATTATATCGACAATTTAGACTAGAAGATGATTTGATTTTATCTTTGAGCATGCTCAACGATGTATAGTAGTGGTTCCCTTCTTTAATAACTAGTAAACATACACTTGCATTCTAGCGTATTGTTCAGCTATGTTGCGTGGTTATTCAAACAACTTAATGATTGGGTATTTATTTGCGATCATGTTATTGTTTCTATTTATATGAGAATTGATCGAACTCTATACTATGTTCGTGGATGCGTGTAATGTGTTGCTGTGACTCATATAGGCAAGTGAAGGTTTAGATATTTTTATCCATAATCATGTCACGTACTCCCCTTCATCCTAAAATAAATGTATCAGTCATTTCTAAATTTGATTAAATACATATAGAATAATATCTATAATAACGTGTAGTAAGTATATGGTCAAATTGGTCGTGGAATATACTTTTAGAGATACAAATATTGTTGTATGGTCAAATGTCAAAAAAAATGTTTGATTTTCCCATAAAGAGATGTGTATTTATTTGGGACCGTGGAGTAGATCTCAATTCAGATAGGATCCAGGGCCAAAAACATTAGTAATAATAATTGAGGGATAGGGAGGTGATAAGATGACGCACCGCCGCACAAATTTAAGGGTGCTGCAAACTGTACTAGCTGTAGACCGTAGGGGCTCCGTACGAGTTGTCTGTTGAGAGGAGGGAGAAAACCATGTATAGCCCCCCTCCTCTCCGTCCCTGCCGGGCGGCGGAGATGAGAGGGCTGCCTGGCTCATTGGCGGGAGGGCTTGTTTAGCCTTAAACGCCTCTTTATCGTTAGGGTTAGGGTTTGCCGATGGGGTGGTGTACCTCGGCGGCTAGTGTGCCGAGGCGTCGTCGGCGAGGCGGTGGTGTCGGACGGCGCTGTTGAATCATGAGGGTGAGTCCGGGACCAGTAAGTCTTCATCTCTGCCCCGGATGAAAACCATGGTCGGCGATGGCCGAGGGCGAGCTCGGTCTAAAGCTGTAGGGGCACGGGCGTGCGACGGTCTTCCGGCGTCTTCATCTATTGCGGCTCCTGAAAGCCTCTCAGGCGATGGGGTTCCTTCTGCTCCAAGGTCGAATCTGCGTCTTCCCTAGCGCGGCGTTCGACGTTGGCGATTTCGGGATTCTGTGGACTGCACAAGGTCTAGGGCCGTCCTTGTAATTTTTGGTTTTGCTAAGGGCCTTTGAAAAAGCGGTTGGGGTAGCTGCCCATGTATCCTACTCGTATGTATCTGTATTTCTATGTGTCCATGTACGTTTTCCTTATCTAGAAATACAGATATGTTTTATCAAAAAAAAAAAAAACCATCGTTGAGTTCGTTCCTGGTAATCATGATGGTGATGAGAAATCTATGCCCCGTGTCGTAGCATACCATACAGAAAGGCGAAAAAGGCACATGGAAAAACACCACAGAGTCTGATAAAACGCAGCAGTAGCAGCATATAATGGTTGCAATTAGTGTCTCCATCCATCCATCCATCCATGTCGGCCCGGCCCGGTTCTGGTCCTCGTTAGAAAAGCGTCGTCGTCGCTCTCGCTTCCGATCCATCGGTTCGCTGCAGCTTGTGCAGTGCAGTGCATCACATGAACAGTATCCACGTTACTCGTACTAAAAGATACTGTATACTGGTCTCGATCCAGTCCTTCCTGTAGGGCCAGCTGTAGCTCATCACTACTACTCCGTACAACGAGTACGAGTACTCCCTCTTTTGGAAAGATCGGAGGAAAACAGGAAGTAGCCGGGCCAGCCTGGCTTCTAGACTCTTGCGATATCTATCTCCCTTCCCTACCGTCGATGAAGCCGGCCGTTGCTGCTTGTTGTTTGCTCGCTTCCGTTCGCCCCTTATACGCCGGGGTTGGGTTCTTCCGATCGCCATCGATGGAGATTGGAGAAAGGGAGATGTCGGACGGATGGCGACCACTCGATCCGATAAGAGGGTAGAAAGCGCTGCTGGTTTTTGGATAAGTTTGTTTATGTATGCTCGCGCGGCCAGGAAAATATCTGCAGGTCCGCTGAGAGCGAGAGCGAGCGAGACGCTGCCGAGACCGAGGCGGACGTCCGTCGGCAACGGCAACGGTGGTGGTATCTTGTCTTTGTGCTCTCGATCGACGCTAATGCATGGAGTGTGGAGCTGCAGAGGGAGGGCGGAGCCCAGGTGATGGTACAGTGGCGCAATTAGCATTAGCGCGATTTAATCTCAGTCAGGTGGCTGCTTGAGTCCGCTCTGCCTCGCCCAAGAAAATGCTGCACTGCAGGAGCCAGAGGCAGGGAAGCGCAGAAGGCCAGCCGGGCAGAGGCAGAGCCAGCAGCGGCCAGCTGGAGAGCTCTGCATTGGTGGTCATTGGTTGCTATGTACAGTACCTGCGTCTTTTGACGCTGCATCGAGCATCTGCTGCATCTGCTTCGGCTTCGCTCTTGGTATCCGCTGCATTGGATTGGATATCGTATTCGTAAAAGCAACGGCTGAGGCTGTGATACCTGCACTGCTGGGCCTGGCTGGGCTAGGCCTGCGACGATTTCAATTTCGTGTTCGTGGGAGCGGGAAAGCAACGAACGAACGGCCGATTTCCTTCCTCACCTGTGTCGAGCCGGCGACAAGGCCGCGACGACGCCGGACTGCAGAGACTGCCGCCGTGGGGGCCGGCCTCCCCTCCTCATTCGCGGGCGGCGAGCCGGCGATGCGGCCACGATTGGAGCCAGCCATTGCCCAGCCTAGCCTTGTGGCCGCTGTTGCTCCACGTACGTACGTACCCCTCTCTCCCCCGATCCTACAGTACGCTTTCTGATTTGCTTCTTGTACTGTACATCAATCAATCAGCAGAACGGGTTTGTACAGATCCTGAGGGACCATCATACCCTTAACAATGGAGGGATTGACGACAGGAGCATACGACAGATGCAAAGAGCAAAAAAGAAAAGAAAAGAAAAACAGCCGCGGTGCTTTGCTTTGCACTGCGACGGCGTGCAGGTGCAGCGGAGGAGGATAGGGTCTCAGGCGCGCACCGCCAGTGCAGGACACGACACTGCAGTGCGGTGCAGACAGGAAGGGGGAGACGGCCACGGCCACGGCCCACGGCCAGCGCCCGGACCCCGGGCACGGCCCGCGACCTCACCCACCCAGGCAGGCACCTTTGACCCACTGGCCTGACCGCCCGGCCGGCCATCATGACGTTGGCATCTGGCAGCCAGGCAGCCGCCGGCCACCGGCCACCGGCCCCTGGGCACGCGGCAGCCAGTGGCGGCCCAGCGCCATGGACGCAGGGGCCACGGCCCGGCGCCCGCGATGGTGACCGCCGATTGGCGCCATGTCGGAGAGCATCCTCAACAGTGCCGGCTCATCTCTCAGGACAGCGGAAGCGGCAGTGTACTTTTGGTATCCAGGAACAGTACCGCGCGGTCTTTTCCCGCTTCGCTAGAGGGCCTCTTCCGCGCCACGGGACTCCCGCGGATCCGTCCCATAGAAAGTCACTTTCACGGAGTAAAGTATCGTTGAATATGTATTTTTTACAATAAATTGATTTAAAGATATAAAAATTTCTAATATTTTTGATAAATCTTGTCAAGCTTAAAGCTCTGTTTGGCACAGCTCAACTTTACTAGTGAAGTTGTTTTTTTAGAAAACTATTTTATAAATAGCTTTTTTTGGTGAAGCTAAGCTATTTTAGAAAAAGTATTTGGCAAAATAGTTTCACTAACAACTTTGTATATGGATAAGAGAGAAAAATGAGAGAGAAGCTGTAAAAAGCTACTTTTTTCAGTTTTATTCCACTTCATCCCATTGTGAAAAGAAAAAAAAAAAATAGATTCAATCATAAAGCTGTTTTGGAGAAAGGTGTTTGACAAAAAAACAGCTTACAATAGTTTGAAACTATTGTAAACTCTACCAAATAGCCCCTAAATATGGTTCAATTGCTATGATTCTCTCTTTATACTAGTCTAAAGATATCGTTATTCGATAAAAGACAAAACAAACATCCAAACAAACTCCTAGCAGCCTAACCAAACAAACCCATATTAGCTTGTTGAGATAGATTTAATCTAATTAGGCTTTAATCCTAATCAAGCTTTAACTAAGCAGGAAACCAAACACGTCTTGCACTCTGTCTTCGTGTAAGATTAGAATTATCCAATCAAGTCAAAAATAAATGAGATTTTGACAAATGACAACCACCGTCTATGCAAGCAGCTTGACACGGACATGATGATTGAGAGAGGTACAGGTTTAGATGACCTATATATGGCTGGGGTGAGATGAGAAGAACGCTGTACTGTGGATCGCTGAATGCGCGCACGAACGCACGCTTCGGGAATCAGGACGGATCGCTGGGATAGATCGGAATTCGGAAGATTCTGCTGTCTGCTGCGCAGCGCGACCCATCCCGGCCGGCCTCCCGCCGGGCTCCGGCCAGCCATGCCGTTTTGTTGCCGATCCGAGCCAAGCAGCCGACCATCTCCATCTAGGGCATGCCTACTACGACTACTACTAGCCTATCCTCTCACAGATAGCACCTAGTACTAGCCAATGGCGCCTTTCTCTCTTTTCGCTTCTCTCCACCAGTGCCTTTCACTTTTACTGCTACTCCTTTTTCTCCCGTCAGGAAAGCCCAATCCGCCTGGGGATCTAGTGGAGTTAGTAGGTTAATCATCGTCTAGTGGAAAGTTGCTTCTTCCTAAGCGCTTCAGGGGGTTTGGATCATTAGGTCTACTCACAAATTACCCGATTTTAGATTAAACATAAGATAATTAAAGAGCTAATACTAATTATACTAATCACCAATTAACCCATGATTAGTTCATGTTTAATGTCCTGCGACTAGTTGCAGAGGGTAGATAAATGGTATATAATCGAGAGCAAGGTATGATGTGGTAGAATTGTCCAACCTCCATGCCATGATTAATGGTATATAATCAAGAGAAAGAAAACACCAGACATGCCTAAGCTAAACAACCCTTGCACATAAATTCTGTCGTTTTAGCTTATCATCGGTCGGCTTATAAGTCCTGCCAAACATGTTCTACTATGACGATAGCGAGACAGGCGTTGTCGGCAACTTAACCGCGGTATAATGGGGCTGGTGGAGAGGGAGGGAGACGCCCAACTCATAGTTGCGCAATTCGGCTCTGTATTAATGCCGATTTAATCTCTCGCTCTGTTGTATTCATCTAATCCAATTTCACTCACTTGTCTATGCCTCACCCAAAATGGTAGCAGCACCGCAAGAGGTAGGGAAGTGCATACGTGTATTAATCTAATCAAATTTCACTACTATACATCGCCCAAAATGGTAGCAGCACCGTAGGAGGCAGGGAAGCCCACAAGGGGCATGCAAAACCAACCAAATGGAGCTTAGTCTACGACACTTGGTTATAGCCAATACATGTCAGAATTATCCTAGTTGGGAGAGAGGAGAGAGAGAGAGAGAGAGAGAGAGAGAGAGAGAGTTAGAGCAACACCGCTTTGTTGCTGTTTGTGTTACTAACCGGTTGCTCTAATGCTTTGTATAATTTTTGCTATTCATCCTTCTTCTAATCATTTATCACCTTTAATTATCCTCGTGTATTTTTAAAGGGTTGAAGTTTTGAGTCCTCGAACTTTTCGAATTGTTTATGCCCTCGTATTTTTCAAGGGTACAAGTTTTGAACCCTTGGTCTTTTCATTTTGCTTCGCTCTCATATATTTTTGAAGGCCCCTTAGACTTTTCATTTTGCTTCATCCTCATGTATTTTTAGAGGTCGAAGTCTTGTCCTTAGGCTTGTCATTTTGATTCTCTCTCAGGTATTTTTGGAGGGTCGAAGTCTTGAGCCCTCCAACTCCCTTGAGACCTTGGTTGCACCCCAAACCAAGGAGGGGATTGAGATTTAATGCTCTACAAGTCAAAATCTCCTCCTATCTCCTCTAACCCCCTAGATTGGGGTACAAACGAACTAAGCCTTGAGGGGGTGTTAAGCATTGTATTATGGAAGATTAGGACATGGCAAATACTTTTGCTTGTAATTCTAAAAAAAGAAAAACTTTTGCTTGAAAGAAAATACCTCGAACTCGTTAACTGAGACAAAGGTTCACGTAGTAGTTTGCTACCTGCTTGTTTCAGTAATTTGTACGAAGCAATGGAGAAAACCAATTTTGGTGGAAAATTAACTTGGAGAGCCTTGCAAAGAGCAGTGTTATGCCCGACTTCGCTGAAAAGACCGAACACGTCCTTCAAAGTTCAAACCATATGATACGATATGGCATTTCTCGTTCCAGCAATTCAGGTGTACATTAAAAGTACTGGATTGGTTGAATCTGTACATGGTAACAAAACTTGCACTCCCCATACGAGCATATATTCATGTTTTGCGTCCCTGGACTTCTGATCTTTACAGAGAAGAAATGTACATGGAAACTTGCTGTCGGCAAAACCAGTTGCATGCAGTTGGCCTTTGCATGCAAAGGGTAGGAATGAACAAAAATCAAATTCCTTGCCCCCCTTACCCAAAAACTGAAAATTAAGACAAAAATCAACAAAAATAGAACAAAAAGGCTTCCAAGATCTCCGACTTCTCCCATAAAGTCGTCGAACCATTACGATCAAGGCCACCAATCCTTTCAAACTTCTGCTGGCTAAGCCCTATCAGCTATAAATTAATAACCGAGTTTCGCTGAGAGCAATATTAACAGTGGGATTTTCCATGAGCTGATGATGGGCATCAACAGATTTCCACAAACTGAGCACTAGTACCGCTTCCCAAGAAACACGCCGATGAGTACAGACAGCAGGGCAACTCCCAGGATGAACTTGAAAGCCATGATGCCAGAAGGTTCTTGTACTTCTTGCAGGGTTGGGCTTGGGGAGGCCTTGTCAGCAGCCTGAGTTCTGTCTTGCTGTTTGACTGAAGTTGTCGGCGAATCCAGGCTGAATTCACGGGATCTCGACTCCACAACATCCATTGCCTGCAAGGAGATTATACGATTACTTGCTATTAACAACAGACCAGAGGTAACTAAAGAGATTTTAATATGTCATTGTCATCTAGTTGCCACAAAAACATGTCTATTTTCCTCAGAACCTATAGGCATATCTCAATGATCTTGAGTACAGCACCTCAATCTAAATTAGGTCTAACAGGAAACAGGTGAATTAGCATAGAGCCCAAAATGATAAACTTGAAGAAAAGCCACCTTTTGCTGCTTATAATGGGTCTCAGCTTCTTGGAGCTGTTGTTTAAGAGTTGCTACTTGTAGTTCCAGCTCCTCAGCACGCAGCTGCTCAGCTTCCAGGCGATCCTCTGAATATTTCTTAAAAGCGTCCCACTTTATCTCTCTCACAGAAGCTTGTTCTTCCTGAAAAAAATAAAAAAAAAAGTCAAGACTGGTTCCAACAAATTTTGAAGAGAGAAATGTCAGAACGATTTAATTCCCTTGGTTCCTGTGTCAGACAATGTCAAGACTATTGAGCACGAGGCAATACAGAAGGTCCCCTTTCATTTCCATTATTATAACAAATCGAATCAAGTTAATAATTTAATGTTTCTCGACAATACGTATTCGAGAAAAAAAAATGTTTCTCGACAATTGAAATAGATATAGAAGGAAAACCAAGACACATAAATTTCGTCTCTAAACAATAGGAGGTTATATTTGTCCATTCTATAAATAAAGAAGGAAGCTATATTTGACAATCCCTTATTTGCTTAGCAATAATGTTTGAAAATAAGAGCAATACAATATCGGCAATATATTTAGTGACACCAGTTTACCTGATTTGCTATGGTATGGTAGGCACCATCTAGTTCCTTCCTAACTTCCAGCAACTGTTGTTCCAACTCATCTTTCTCATGCTGTAGGTCTGCATGCTCCTGCATCTTGGCTGTTAGTGCTTCATTCTTTTCAGTTGTTTCCACTTGCATGGTCTTTATCTGAAAATAGTACATATGTTATACAGATGAGATATCATTCCCAAATCAAATAGTCAAATCCAAAATAGTTTGGAGATAGATGAACAGGGGACACATACCTCCTCCATGTACTTCATCTCGGATAATGTAATCTGTCGCTCCAGTTTTGAGATGTGAGACTCTTTTTCTGACTTGTCTACATTCATTTCCTCTTCCAACTTGGCTATTGCATGCTCGAGCTCTTTCTTCGCGGTTTCATATTTATCACTCAACACCTGCTTCTCTTCCATTGTATTTTGGTACTTGCTTTTCAGTTCTTCATGCTCTTGTATAGTAGAAGATACCTGAAAATTGTTCTACTTAGTTAAACAAAAACATAAGCTTTCTTTTCTACTGCTATGTAATGGTACGAGAACATATATTGAAGCTACAATTAAGCGGGAAGTTTGATAAGCATGTCACTACCTGCATTTCTAGTTCTGCTTTGCGCTCGATCATTCCATCAAGCGTTTTACGCAGAGAGTGAATCTCTTCAAATGCCTCCTCCTTTTCTGCTACTGCTGCAGCAAGTGCAAGTTGTAAATCGTTCAACTTGTTCTGATGTACTTGCAACTCCTCATTCAAACTACTATTTGCTTGAGCCAAGCTTTCCTTCTCTGTAAGGAAATGCTCGACCTTGCTATGTGTCTCTGCAAGTTGTTCCTCCAAGATCTTTATCTTCTGTGAAGCTTCATCAAATTTAACCTTATGATTCTCTTCAGTGGCAGCAGCTTCAGTTGCCTGCTCCTCATAATATCCCAACTCAATTTCAAGGGCATCTAGCTTCTTACACAATTCTTTAACTTCACCTTCTTTCTGTGATATTGTCTCAAGAGCCTCACGGAACCGAGCTTCAATTTCTTCATTCTTTGATTCAGCTACAGAATGAAGTTCCAATGTTCTTGTGTGTACCTCTGTCAGGTGTGAAATTGTCCTCTCATGAACAGCTAGCTTCTCTGCAGCTTCTTCCTTCTCAGCATGAGTAGAGCTAAACCGTTCCTGTAGCTCATCAAACATGACCAGCTTAGCATCCACTTCCTCTTTTAATGCCTTGTTCGCACCAGTCAGCTTTTCATTCTCAGCTTCAAGCAAAGCCAGCTTCTCTGTCAAGTCTGTAACTTCAGCTTCTTTTTGTGCTACCTTCTCAAGAACTTCACGCAGTTGAATCTCAATTTCTTCATTCCTAGATTCAGCTACAGATCGGAGCTCCAAACCTATTGAGTGTTCTTCTGTCAAATGTTCTAACTTCCTCTCGTGAATAGACAACGTCTCTGCAACTTCTTCTTTCTCAGAATTTATAGAATTACACTTCTCCTGCAGCTCATCAACCATTACTAGCTTAGCATTGATTTCCTGTTTCAAGGCTTCATTTACATGCGTCAAATTTTCAATCTCAGACTCAAGTGCAACCAGCTTTTCATTCAAGCTTCTCAACTCAGACTCTTTCTGTCCTACTGCCTCAAGAGCTTCCTGCAATTGAGCTTCCATTTCTGCATTCCTTGATTCAGCTGCAGATTGGAGTTCTATACCTCTACTATGCACCTCAGTCAAATGTTCTACTGTCCTTTCATGCTCAGCTAGCTTCGCAGCAACTTCTTCCTTTTCCACAAGAGTAGAATTAAGCTGCTCCTGAACTTCATGAAGCATTGACAGCTTAGCACCAAGTTCCTCTTTCAGGGTCTCATTTGTTCCACTCAGCATTGCAAGCTCAGCCAATGCCTGCTCTGCCTTTGACTCAGAGTCAGAGACCTTAGTCTTGAGTTCTTCAATGGTGGCCTCATGAGTAGAAATCTCTGACTCAAAGGCTTCGAGCTCCACTTTCATGGCCTCCACCTCTTCTATGGCTGCAGCTGCTCTTGATTGATAAGATGCTGCTTCTTCCTCGGCCAACTTCAGCTTCTCAGACAGTTGTTGGCACTCTGTCTCCTTCTGCGTCAAGCTGTCTGCAGACTGTTGAAGCTTCGCCTCTGTATCTTCAAGTAAAGACTGATACAGAGCTTCCAAGTCTATTTTCTTGGAAGTGGCGTGTTCCAGTGCTCTACCTTTGTGCTCCAACTGCTCTTCTGCAGATTTAAGCTTCTCAAGCACTGAGCTTTCTCTAATACCCAGAGACTGCAATTCATTTTCCACCTCCTGCAGCTTGCCACGGACAGATTCCAATTCCTCCTGCAAAGTTTGGACCTCCTTCTCTGCTTCCAAATGCTTTATGGTTGTTTTATTCGACAGTTCTTCAAACTTCTCCTTTTCTTCATTGACTTGAGCCAACTTTTCTGACAACTCAGCCTCCAATTGCTTTGCTTCTGCTAATGAGGTCTCGAGATTAGTTGATTTATCCTTGTATGCTTCAAGTTCCCCGGAAAGTTCATCAATCTTCACATGGCAACTACTACACTCTGCTGTAGCAGCTTTAAGCTCTTGATCAAGATCTATGGCCGTTTTCTCAGCAGATGCTAATTTAGACTCCAACTCACTAAGCTGCAGCTTCAGACTCTGTTCTGAAGCAGTTAATTCCTCAATTTGAGTTTCAAGCTCTGAAATCCTCTGCATTGAAGACTCAGCAGCTGTTTTGGATGCAGTGTGCAGATCATTAAAGGATCTCAGATTTAGCTCAAGTTCTTCTTTGTGTGATTGTGTTTCAGAGAGAAGTGACCTTGTTTTGCTATGATCATCATCGACCTCCTTTAGCTTTGACTCCAGTTGACTGTACATGTCATTATTAGTGGAGAGTTGCAGGTTCAGATCAGCAATGGTGTTTTGATGGTGTTCGTTTTCTTCTCTTAATTTCACCAGCTCTTGTTGCAGGTCCAGCACCTTCGATTCTTGGCTCTGCAAACTCTCTTCAAAAGATTGCTTTTCCTTCAAGTTCTCTTCAAGTTTAGCTTCATATTCTGCAGTTAGCTCTTCAATTTTCTTCTTTTCTTCAGTTATTTGGCTCAATGACTCCATAAGCTCCTTTTCTTTCTTGCTTGCTTCTTCCACCACAGCCTCAAGACTAGCTGCTTTTGTCTGATAAGCTTCTAGATCATCAGAGAGCTGTGAAGCCTTACTTCTGTATTGCTCCAGTTCTTCTTCAACACCCTTGAGCTTTCCATATGTGTTGTTCAGCTCCTGCTCCAGCTCCTGTGTCCGTGAGTGTGCACCTTCAGTATGAGCCTTTGATGTGTGAAGCAAATCTTCCAGCTCCAGACTTCTTTGCCGAACTGAATGCGCTTGTTCTTGATGCTCTGAACATTTATCAGTCAGCTCCTTGACTTCTTGTTCAAGTAGCTGATTTTTAGACACCGAGGAATCTAGGGAGGATTGCAGCTCATTAATTTTTTCTTTGTATCCCTCCACAGTGGTCACTGTTTCTTCAAGCCGCATTCCTCTTTCTGCTGATACAGCAGCTTCTTGTTGAATACGCTCTTTCAGCAACTCTATTTCTTCACTTGATTTAACAAATTTATTCTCAATCTCACTGAGTTGTTGCTCAAGGTCTGAACCTTTCTTCTCAGCAGCTTGGACACTTGCCTCAGCTTCTTTTAGCTCAAACTTGAGTGCCTCTTCAGCTGCACGCATTGCTTGTATTTGTGCTTCAAGCTCGAGAATCTTCTGGTTTGCATTTTCTCCAAAAGCTTTGGATTCACCATGCTGCTCACTGAGAGAGTTCAAATTCAGCTCCAACTCTTCTTTTTGTGACAATGCTTCTGAGAGGACCAATTGTGCTTTTGCAAGCTCGTCTTCAGCCTGATGCAGCATTGAATCTTTCTCAGAAAGTTTTGAGTTAAGATCAACAAGCGACCCTTGGAGAGTTTCATTTTCATCCTTCAATTTGTCGAGCCCAGCCTGCAAGATGAGTAGCTGTTCATTTTGCTTCTCTAGTGTTGCCTCACTTGTTTGTCTGTCTTTTGACTGCTCATCAAGTTTTGTTTCCATTTCCTGCAAACTCAAAACCTTTGCTTGTAATTCTTCAAGCACAGTAGCAAGTTCAGTCTCTAGTTTAAGAGTCTTCTCTTTAAGGGATTCTTCAGATGAAGAATGGAGATTCAACTCTTCAGTTAGTTTACTGATATCAGCATCCTGGGAGGCAAGCTTCTGTTCCAAATCTGCCACTTGTGACTTTGACAGCTCCAGTGCCTCTTGTACCACCTTGAGTTCTGAGATTGTATTTCTCAGTGATTCTTCTATTTGCTGATTGTCAGTGGCCTTATCTTGGTGACCCTTTACCTCCTCTTGAAGACTGCTAATATGTTTTTCCATTTCTTTCATGTTTGACTGTGCCACTTCCAGCATCTTATCAAGTTCTGCAGCCCTCTTAGCCTCCTGTGCCGCATGCAAGCTTCTTTCATCCTTCAGCTCTTCAAGTTTACGAAGCTTATCTGCTGATGAATCCAATTCAGCTTCAATTTCTTGAATCCTCTTTTTTGAGGTTTCAAGCTCAGAACCCAGATCCTTCAGCGACTGCGTTGCTTCAGTCAGCTCCTTATCTTTCATAGCAAGAGAGCCTTGAGCTTCTTGTAGAGAACTGTAGTGCAGGCTCTGCTTATTTTCTGCTTCTGTCAAGTCCTTTACCAGTTTGTCGTTTTCAGATTCAAGCTCCTCAATACGCCTTGTCAGCTGTTCCAATTGTTCTGTTTGTTGGTTCAATATTGAGGACTCTAGATGCCTTGTGTTTGCTGCAACTGATTGTTCTTCATGTGCTGTTGTTTCTTCTTCTTGTGTTTCACTTTCTTCTGTAACAGGAGATGAGTTTTCCTTCACATCTATCAGCTCAAACCCATCAGATCCTGTTCCATCATCTTCATCATTGTGTGCTTCCTTCACTTGCAAATTTGTATTACCATTCGGTATATTTTCTTTTTCATCATCATGTGCCTGCGAAAATGCATTGTTAAAATTCAGTGATATGTTTGGAACTTCAGTTTTCAAAAGAAAAGGTTTCGCAAACTTGAAGAGCTGAAGGATGAATAACAGTGTGGGAACTGTATTAAGTATTGCTGGTAGTTTTCTAATCTCTACCATTTTCTATAACCTTATTAATGCAGTGGATGCAAATATTTATGACCTGAAACTGAAAACTGCATTTGGCTTTCTAAACCAATCCTGAAAACTGCATTGCAGTGCTCATGGCGTAGTGCAGTAAGAGTTTCATATTATGTATATACAGAATCAAATATAACCAGGATACCAGAGAGATGAAGATCAGCACAAGGGCACTGGAAATAATTAAGTTCAGCTAGAGCAGTTTTTGGTGCCTGACAAGCACTGGAAGCTAAATGTTTTCAGTTGTTGGAAATGTGTGTATCTCAAAGCTATTGCAAGGGGCATGTGTCAAACATCGTATGTAGGAAACCGATAACAAGACAGTCATTAGTAGCGTCACATGATAGCATCATCGTCAGCAGAGACATGTTATCTTACCGGCGTCTTATCAGGCACCTTAAGATCGGCCGTCTCTGGAACACTTACTTCGGCGGCCTGTTCGACTTCCATCTTCCACTGCTACTTTAGCTGTCCGTCCCTGCAAATTGCAGCAAAAATCACCAGCATCAATCCCTGAATCGAATCATAGATAATAAAACAAATAACGGTACAATCCAAGGCAGAAACGCAGTCCAGTCCAACAGCATTAGAAAACGGGCTTTCTTTTACAGGCTGGACGATGAAGGATACAGAGAAAAAGGTAACAGCTAGAATCCAATGTGTCCACAGTGTAAAGTAAAAACATTCTGGTACTCGCAAAGGATTAGGTGGTTCCTTCTCACGCTAAAATGGCTTACCAACAACACGAAATTTGGTCGGAAATCGATTGAATCTGAACCGTGCAGACGTGGACAGCTCACAGAACAGACTGAAAAGATCACTCGCGATGGCATCGGACCATCGGTGAACATGCTGTGCGCACGACGAGACAAGATTCTTTTTTGTTTATTTATGAAAAGAAAACATTAGATTATTTGATCTGAGCTCACTGGCCCTTGAAGCACAAGATTGCAGGCACCAAACACAAGGATCGACAACAACGCATATATAGCACCAAACAAGGAAAAAAAAAAGCAAAGCCAAGAGACAAAGACGACAGCCCGAGCTCACCAACCTCCCCACGATCATCTCCTCCACCACTGCCTGCCTACCCCGAGCGGGGACATGGCATCTGCAGCGCCCGCGAAGTCAAAGAGGAGCGAGCGATCCGATCGGGACTAGAGTAAACAGTAAACACAATCACCGGTTCCTGCCGCCGCCAACCCCGCCGGACGGACGGAAGGTCGCCGATCGATCGGAACACCGGAAAAGGAAACGGAAGCAAGCATGGAAGCGCGAGGCAAACGAGGAGAGGCACAGCAATCCTCGCAGCAGCTTAGGCTGCAAAAGCGCGCATCGGAGAAGCCGAGAACCAAACGCCAACGGGGTGGCAGTGGGACGGCGACTCCAGAGGCAGAGCCAACAGCCAAATCCGATCGGAATGGCAGCAGCAGCGAGCAAAGCGAGGACCTACGAACCAAATCGGTCGCCGAATCGCTGGTGGACAATCACTAACCCAATCGGACTCATCAAGAATGAAACTGAATGAAAGGTAAAAAAATGGAAATTTTCTGGCCGTTTCAATACAAAGGAAGCTTTCCATCCAATCAGAAGAAACAGAAGGTCACCTTGGATTGGGATTTGGAGGAAGAGAGGTCCCGGCTGTGCGATCCTTGTTGCTTCCTCTCCCTCGGCGCGGTTGCAGGCGAGAGCGAGCAGCGATGAGGAGCCACACCACAACCAACCCAGCAAGAAATCCCAAGAGAGAGAAGCGGGTGGAGAGAAGAAAGGAGAGAGAATCTTTTTAATTTCGTCGGGACGGGAGGTTTTTTCGTCGTGGGAGGGTTTATATGTAGTACCTGCTGGCGCTGCCGCGGTATGCGTACCTGCGTACGCTGGATACGTGCTGCTGAGCTGGCGACGTCCGGCGGGTGGGACCCGCGTGCAGTGCCAGCGGGGGTTGCTGGGCTCACCGCCCTGTGACCTCACCTCCCCCCTCAGCGGGTGTGGGTCAGAGACGGCCCCTGCCGCTGCCGGCCTGCCGGCGGTGTACGTGCAGGTGAGGGCCCAAATGAAAGCGGGCGAGAGGCTACCGGCGGCGTGATCAAAATACGGTATTGCCCCTGGGCCCGACAGACTGCGCATGTCAGTACTGAGCTGACGTGGATTCGACACAGATTTCGAAGTGCAAGAAACATTTTTCGCAAGCATGCCCGAGACTAATAAAATTTAGTGATTAAGATCATTTCTAAATCGTTATATTAGCTCTAGTGCAACTAGACAAGAGGACTAAGGTGTATATAAATATGCCTTGATTTTTTTAGCCAAAGCTCCAACTACGAATAGCTAGCTAGCTGATCATAATTAATTTGAACTAACTTTTAGTTCTAAATTCTAATTAATAACTAGTTATGTGTATACAAACATGCCTTGAATTAATTAGATGGTGTTTGGATCCTTAAGGTTAACAAACATTAGATAATTATATAGGTTAATTAATAGGAGCCAATGGATTAATCAGTGATTATTAAACCCCATTAGCTCATATCCTATGACTGATTCATATTTTGTCCATTATCACAATATAGGCTAGTATCTAGGGCAAGTTCGAACACCAGTTAAGACTGTCAGAAACCTACGGCCGCCTACATCATGCGTAGACCATATAGACTAGATCGATGTCCATGTCCAAACTCAGCCAAAAAGGGATCAATTTCCTTCTCGTGCTTTTACTTTGCACGCTCTCTAGTCATGCCATGGGTCCAACAAATTAATTAGATTGATTTAATGAAGTATATACAAAAGAGATTATATATTTGGGCCACCAAAATGACAACGTACAAATCTATGTTCCCACAACAGGTCATTTTCACAGATCCCACTTAATTAACACCTTTCCCTTTTGGAGAAGGAAGACTCATTCTCATTGAAGATTTATTACATTTGATTAATGATGTACATTAGCATCATCCATCGCTACTTTGCTTGTGGGAAAATGATGCATCGATAATGCACTCCAAAAAGCAAAAGGTGCCTCCATCGTGCACGTCTTTAAGGTTTGGATTACCTTGCAAGCCTATCCCTCTGTTCATCCGCAAACAAGAAACTCCAATCAATCATTTTCAGGCGTGCGGGGGTGTGGGTGTGGCCTCACTGCCTCTATCAGCATGATCGATCGTCATGCATGCTCCTCTCTCGATCTCAAACCCCCCAATTTGATTCCAGTGGCCATGCATAACCAAATTATTCGGGAAATTATTGGATGAACTGGTATGTACTACGTGGATAAAATGATCGAATATGGATGGTCCTTCTTCGTTCTCTGGATGATAAACTGCATAAGGAATTTGTCTCATGCTATCAAAGGCCTTTACTGCGTTTGCATATATGAATTGGCAAGAAAATAAATTCCACGTTTTATAGCCAGATAAAATGCAATGGACCATCTTAAGATTCTCCATGGCTTGGTCTTCCGAGACCGAGAGAGACCACTTCAACGGACAAATATATAAGCCAGCACTGCTTCGAGTATGCACCAAAAAAAACACTGCAAAATTTAATGTCGTATGGTTATTTTTTTCTATATCTTGCTAGGAAGGATGATGGATGGCAGATTGGCCGGCACGGCTGGCCGCCGCAAATAAAGAGAGGCTTGCAATGCAATTGCAAGGTTGGCAGGACTATGGAGAGGAAATAGTGGCCCCTGTGTGGGCAGGTACTGCTGGCATGGCATCATGTCGCAGTCCAGTGCAGCTCAGCCACAAATTCCTCCATGAAGAAATAATAATTTGGAAATGGAGAGGCTGAGAGAGAGGAGTAATGCCATGCCACTGGCTTTTGTGTGTCTGCGGGTTGGTCTAGTCGGGCCCACGGCGCAGCGGACGGCGGCAGATAATCCACCGGCCACAGCCACAGCCACACCGACCACGGCGGCGGATTAGCTTTCTTGGCCTTTCGGCATGCTGACGCTGTCACTGTACTGTCCCCGCATGTACTTGTCTATAGCTCAAGCTTAGTTTTTCTGTGTGTCCAAAAGGCTTGTGTATTATTTTACAGTAGATTCTTACTCTATGATACTACACCGTATCGGTTTGGGCATTTTCAAAAAAACCTGTTTTGTTTCTAACACTGTTACCGGTGGGAAACCAGCGTCGAAGCCCGCTGGTAATTCGCACCTGGAGCCAACGACCAAAATATTCGCTCGTTCCCGGATGCGACACGTTGGCCTTTCGGCATGCTGACGATCCACTGAACTGGCATGTACTTGTTTATAGTTCAAGCTTAGTTTTTCTGTGTGTCCAAAAGGCTTGTGTATTATTTTACAGTAGATTCTTACTCTATGATATACTACACCGTATCGGTTGGGCATTTTCAAAAAAACCTTTTTGTTTCTATCTCTGATCTCTCGGTCAGTGCACGTCATAATTCCAGATACCACAAAAATATTCCACGCATGTGATGCGACACGTTGGTAGAGTTAGATCCATGAACTGTGGGTAGCCTTTTTTAGTACAATAGAAGGCAAATAGCCCTGAATCAGGTGAAATGCCTCCATGACATTTTTTACTTTTTTTTAACGAACGGCAAGACCATTTCTATGTAACATAGAAGAAAATTACAACTAAGCATCCTTGGGAGGCTACTTACAGGGACAAAACAAGACAAAGAAAAACAACATAGAAGAGTAAACTAGGCATCCACAATCAAGATGATGACCGTTCAAATGTGTGTGGATTTCTCTCTTTTCAAATCTCTCGATTTACTGGAGCCATAAGCCCATAAGCATGGCTCAAACTGAGCCAGTGATAGTAACCTGACGATGTAGCTCCAGATGCTTATCGAGTAACGACACTCCACAAGGATGTGGCGCGTCGTCTCCGGGCCTCTAAACGATCTGAGTCCAAACAAAATTGTGTAGCCAAGCAAAAATGAAACTTGCATTTTGGTGGACCCCAAGGCTTCCAAGGTCGAAGCTGGTGGACCCGATTAATTGCGCAGCGATATGCCTATCCTGACGAGACTGACAGTGTTTACCATTAACGGGGCGGGCGACTCTACCAGAGCTCGCAAAATTCTCAGAATCCAGCTGCGATCTGAATCACATCAAGAAGGAGGAGGAGGGGGAGGAGGAGGAACATGGAGATGCAGCAGACAGAGCATGAGCACCACGTGCGCTGCTGCCATTTGCTAGTGCCTAGTAGTAGCATGAGACCGAGAACGCCGGCACCGTGATCGTTCAGTGCAATCAGCAGAACAGAACAGAAATGGTTTGAATAATGCACGGATTTGGCAAGTTCCTGAAGGCATGTGTGTAAAGCTGCGACTGCAGGTGACTCGGTCGGCCCATCAGTTCAGTCCATGTGGACCGCGGCATCAGAAAAGATGTCGCCGCCGATGCAATGCAGCATCATTACGCGCTGATTACGGCCCCGTAAACACACTTTCTCACTGGCCAAGTCAGCATGCCTTTCTCTTTAATACAAAGAAAAGAACCAGGAGAATATTATTGTTATACTTACTAGTATGACAGTAGCTCTGAAAACAGCAGCGTTCACTCGTTCAGGGTCACCGTTCCAGGTGTGGTCTGAAACTCTGAATCTGCCTTGGCCTCTCTCTCTCTCTTTTTTTCTGTTCAAGATTTCTGCGGTGCCATTCAAATCAATGTAGGCTGATCTTGACGAAATCCAAAGGGAGGGGACGGCCGGCAGGTCGCTCGCTGACTAGATCCATCGACGCCGGTCCCGTCAGGACGTCATCATGGTGTACATCAACAAACACATTTCTTTCTTTCTTTCTTCATTCAGGCCTTGTTTAGATGGCACGAATATTCAAAGCGACGATTCAATCAATGGACGGAGGTATATAAATGACATTAAATATAAATAAAAAAAATAACTAAGCAGCGTTTAGTTGTTCAGGGTCACCGTTCCAGGTGTGGTCTGGACAATATTTCTGCCTTACATGAAAAAATCTCTCTCTTTCTGTTCAAGATTTCATCTCACAAATGATTTCAAATAAAATGCATTAAATATAAATAAAAAAAAATAACTAATTGTATAGTTTGGTTGGCAGGTCGCTCGCTGAATCTTTTAGATCCATCGACGCCGGTCCCGTCAGGACGTCATTCATGGTGTACATCAACAAACACATTTCTTTCTTTCTTTCTTCATTCAGTTTAGGTTTTCCACTGAAAATTCTCCAGCCGCCCCTGCGCTTTTCTTCTTCTTCCTCCTGTCAACATCTCCAATCCAATCGTGTTTTTACCTTTCAAAAAGCCTGAAACTTTGCTGCTTGCTCTGACCGCCCGCCCGAGTTTCCTCGTGAAATTCAGCCAACATTTGAGCCCGTCCTCGCCGTTGTTCCGCAGCTGACCTCGCCGGCCCGCCGTCTCCTATGGAAGGCACGTCCCTGACTTGCTGCTGAACGGTCGCCGGGTGGCGGCGGTTCCCTGTTCCTTTCAGCTTTCCGGCGAGGGCGGCGGCGGGCGGGCCTGAAACGGCAGGCAGGCACCGAAAGGCTAGCTACATCTTCTGTTCTGTTACCGTCAAGCGAATAGGGATCAACAGATCAGGGAGGAAGGATTCCATTTCCAAAGCTGACGTGGACGCCACTGCCTTTTCCGGGCCCACGGCCACCGCCCACCGGGCTTTCCAGCTGTGGTAGGGGCCCGCCATGTGTACTTGCCTGGCCCAGCTGGGCACGGCCTTTGCGACCAGACGAGAGTGACGCCTGGGCCCCGATCACCAGCGGAACAGAGAGCCCGTGCGCTGCGCTGCGCTGACGTCATAAGTGAGTGCTGTTGCCGGTGGCCCGTGGGAGCCCGGGAGTGGGAGGTGACTGGATTTCGCGAGGCAGAGGGCCCCACTGACATGTGGACCCGCTTCAAAAGAGATCGAAAGCACGTTTGACCGGCTACCGTTTCAGCAGCCTTCAGTAACGAGTCCCATGATGACCCGGCGTTCTCTGATAAAAAATAATAATCACAGGAAATAAATCGAAGACTGGCTTTTTGACACGTACTCCTTCTATTCCCTTTTAATTATTGCCGTGGATTTTTTTCGTGTCATAAGTTTAACTTGATTTGTAGAACATATGTAATATTTAGAAATATTTTTTTAAAAAAACTAGATTCAAAAATTTTTTCTAATGATACTAATTATAATACTAATTAATAATATTTAGTATTTATTAAAATTATCGGTATTTATTTCTTAAAAAACACAAGCGACAGTTAAAAAGAGACCAAGGGAGTTAATGCTATATGTCTACAGATAGGGTTGAAACTGCAATTCCTTCATTTTGTTTGGGGTTATTGTTTTTTCTTACATAAAAATATATGTATCAGAACATTTATATTTTTATAGGATACACATGAAACCAAGGATAGCGTTAGTAGTGACCACTAGTAACGGTAGCGTGGCCTTATGCTACTACTACGACGTAGCGTCCTCAAGATAGCACTTTATAATTGAAAAATTTAGCGGCCTCTATGTGGCATACTAGTAGCCTGCTATAGCGTCCGCGATCCTGCTAGCAGGCCAATATGATGTCAGATAGAGGGACCGTCCCGGTGCATTTTATTGCCATCCCATAACCACGAACCTTTTCCTCACCTGTGTACTTAACATCATTGATCGTCGTCGTCCTCGCCCTTTTGGCTAGTTCTTCTTGGATTTCATGTCGGACACCCTCTCCTCCGTGGCCTTTGAGGCTTCTCCATAGATGCTCAGCAGCTGAAAAGGCCGGCAAATCCATCGACGTTACTGTGGGTTGCTATTGCTACCGAGGCTTGAAGACAATGGTGACACTGTGATAAACTGATGGCAAACCTCGTCGACTTCGCCGGGCGTCATGATCAGCGTCGGCGACATCATGATGGCGTCGCCGGCAACCCCGACCAGCATGCCGCGCTTCTCCCACTCCTCTCCAAAGATGGCGCCAGCCACTGCAAAAAAGTATCGTCATCCCACATCATACAGCTTGCTATTTGGTTTCTGGTAGATTCAGGTTGCCCTTTTGGTTCCAAGACGGTGGCATCTCTATGCGTGCATCTTGGAACAGGATTAGTAAGCACTAACACTCTGTTGCTCCGTGTATGCCATGGCATTGTGTACTATAGCTGCTAGTACATTGACTCACCTTTTTTTTTTAGGATTAGTACATTGACTCACCTGAGCTTCAAGCTCAGAAGGCATCTTGCTGACCCAAGTTTTTCTGCTAACTTGTGCAGGTTATTGTAGCTCACCAATGGCGATCTCGGCCCACCAGCGAAAGTCTCTCTGTTCTAGTGCCCTCCTTTTCTCCTGGCTCGTTAAGCTTTTGCGCAACAATGAAGCCCACCGAAGCTTTATGGCCCGCCGCGAAGCTCTACCATGTTTAGCTTTGGCTTTTCGTTTCTGGCTTCAAGAACCAGGCGGGACCTTCAGTTGTGACACAAGCAGTGGCGGCACGGCGCCGAGAGGACACGATGGTCTCAACAGTGTAAACACTTTATAAAGGTAAGTATATGTTTGCAGACAGGATTGAAACTGCAATTCCTTCACTCTATTTGGGATCATTTATTATTGTTTTGCCTTGCAAAGTTATACATGAAACCCATTATCTTCAGGAACTACAGCAAAGGGGAAAAACATCTATGTCCTGTTTAAAAGTTCAGTCACCATTGCTTAGTGACAGAGCAGCTGCGACCTTGCACTTCAAGAACAGCGACCACCGTTCCGGTGCGTTATTTGCCATCTCGCAGCCACCAACGTTTTATTCACCTGTACATCAGTTGTGACCGTCGCCGCCCAGCTTTATCGTCGTTGTCCTCGCCCTTTTGGCTAGTTCTTCTTAGATTTCAGGGCTGCCACCCTCTCCTCAGTGGCCTTGAGGGCTTCCCCGTAGATGCTCACCAGCTGAAAAGGCAAAGCCAATGATGTTACTGGGCTACTACAGAGGCTTGAGGACAATGGTGATGCTGTGAATCACTGATGGCACACCTCGTCGACTTCACCGGGTGTCATGATAAGTGTCGGCGACATCATGATGGCATCGCCGGCAACCCGGACCAGCATGCCGCGCTTCTGGCACTCCTCTCCAAAGATCGCACCAACCCCTGAAAAAGTATCATCACACACCATATAGATCGTTAGTTTCCAGCAGATTCAGGTTGCACTTTGGTTCCAAGATGGTGGCATCTCTAGTCATCTTGGAACAGGATTAGTAAGCCCTTCTGTTACATGTCATGCCATTGTGTACCAGCTGCTACATTGACTTACCCCATTTGGCAGGGAATAGATCGGTCGGTGATTTGTTGTTGGTGAATTCAGTCCCCATAATCATCCCTAAGCCACGTATCTGAAGTTCAGGAGCACTGTAGTTATGTATTTTAACCGAGTGGTAGGTTTCACGATTCAGAAATTCAGATGTGTACCTCCCCGATAATTGGACTGTCTGCTGCCAACGCCCTAATTCCATCCTGGAACTTTGGAGCAATTTGCTTGACATGACCAGGAATATCCCTTTCGCTGATGCCAATTTTCAAAAAGCATTCATCAGGAACAAGAGATAAATACTCAAATATGTGCAGGGATACTATCATGTTACAAAAAGTGCAGCATACCGATAAAGTCTCAGAGCTTCTATTGCCACTGCACAGGCAACTGGATGGCCGGAGTATGTAAATCCATGAGCAAATGAACCTATAACACATGACAAGTCAGCAAATGTGATGTTTCTGGAAAACTCACCACGTGCCAATGAAGAAACACTATAGTTGATCTCACAGAAATCGCAGTAACCTACCAAGCTTATTGCTCTGGGAATGAATCACATCTGATATCTCTGGGCTAACAAGAGTTGCCCCGATGGGTACATATGCATTTGAAAGAGCCTGTTACAGTAAAATTGGCATTAATCTCAATACATCAGAATATCAGATAAGCACTGTTCACATGTCCAGTGGGACCCAAATTCACCTTGGCCATTGAAACTAGATCTGGCTTGATGTTATAATAATCACATCCAAACATAGTTCCCAACCTTCCAAATGCAGTGATAACCTACAATGAATTCTCAGTCAACAAATATCTGCCAAAAAGTTGTATTTTTCTTTATATTTCAGATTTTTTTTATTTCATAGAAAGTGGTAAATACCTCATCTGCTATGAAAAGAATGTCATACTTCTTGACCACTGCTTGAACCTGTT